>JABSTR010000738.1:0-50980 GCA_013339765.2 Haemaphysalis longicornis | reverse complement strand
ATCGTGCAAAAACTTCAGCCAAGGCATAGAAATACACGGTGAAAGCAGAAGTTTCCAGGCGCGCACAGCAAAACAAGGATTTTTCTCTAAGTAAAACGTCACCAAGACAATTCGCTTTCTTCACGCAACAGTTCCGCCCGCAGAACACGGGAGCAATGGATAACTTCGCCAATTACAGCGATAGTGTCTGCGGGCATATCCCAGCATATACAGCAATGAAACTGCCGGGTTTATTTCGGGAATAGACGACGTACTTCGCCAACGTATTTTGAAAGGAAGGTATATGCGGGGCAATAATTATAAAAGCCGATGGCACTCCTTCTTTACATAAAGGCATGGCTAGTTCTCGCACAATCCTGGACGTCAAATATTCATTTCTAAGGTTTTACCAGGGCACGCAGGCATCAACAACCGCTGCATCTCTCCTCAGATCCGGACCTAGTACGATGGTCGGCACAATTGCAGGAGGTCATCGCGGCACGCGTTTTTCTCGCTAGTACAAAAGTAAGTACGGTGTCATGGAAGGCTTACCGCTAGACTGTCCAGGCATTGAGACTGTGCCCCGGCAAGGTCTAAGATTGTGTAAACAGCATCGCAGATTCCCAATATTTTAGCTCGAATTTTAACGCCACTATTTGCCGGAAAACTGGATCAACCTCGAGCCCGCGTGGTACCTGTGAGCACAAACTGCGTTTAGGCGCGAGATTCGGATAATAAATAGAGAAGTTTTTCACTGTATCTAAGTTAACGCTACACTGTGGGCGAGGGTTGCGACCCGACTTCGCGTGCTCGCACTTGTTCAACGGGGACGGCGGGCCATCGACGCCGAGTGCGTGCTTTCGTTCTGGTACGCGGTGGACCTTATCACGTTGCCCGCGCCCGCAGAAGGAGCGCGCCCCTGTACCCAGCAAGCATAGCCTACCGAAGGCCAGTCGCTATGCTAATACTCGCCAATGACGTATCAGTGGCCAGAAGTGGCGTTAACGTCCACGCGCGATGCTTATGTTGTGTGTTGTTGTTGCGCCTTTAGGTATGCACATACCCAATCAGGGGATCGGCCAACAACAGAGAATGGTTAAAATGAATGGAAGTCTATCTAATCACGAGACGCTTAAGAAAGATAATTTAGAACGGTTGAGAAAAGTTTTGAAAAAAATCCAGAAAAATCAAAATTAGGGTGACCAATCGCAATCATAGAGAGAATCGTTTTGAATTTTCAATGTAGCGCAGGAGGGCCGAGCATACATCTCGGCGGCAGAACGCCGTTTCGGATGCCCCGAACGATAGCATAGCCGGCACTGTTAGGGATATCCCAAACCGTAAAGCGCCACCTCCAGGGACTGACGTCTCAGTCGGGAAAAACGTCGGCATGTCAAAAGGTAGTGTTCCACAGACTCGTCTTCGTTGCAATAGCTGCACAGAGCTGTTGGCGCCAAACGAGACCTGTGTAAGTACCCATTTAACTGGGGTACTCGACCACGTAAGGTGCTTATGTTACGCAGTTTATCTTCGTTGTTAGGAAGCAGGAGATTGGTCTACAAGTGGGAACAAGACTGCTGGGATGAGATCACAGTCATCATCATTCGCACCTTTAACCCCGGTGAGCAAATAGGCTTCAGATAGTGCGCATGGTGTTAGACAGACCCCTCTAGCGATCGACATCAGTAATGATTGCCTCCCGCACCTAACATGACATGCACCGGCTTCTGCTTTGCTCTTTATGCATGAACTTGTACAAAGAGGGTGGAGGAACCCTGGCAAGCTCCTCAACTAGGACACTGCCCTCTCTTCGTCCCCGCTGTCGAGCTGTGTGCGTATGACTCCCTCAAGTACATCAATCGGCGCTTTGATTTGGTTTATATGCCTCACAGTAGCACCCTACTGACAGGCCACGGGAATAAGGCTTCGTGAAATTACCTTCGCGAAATCAATCATGTGTTGTACGTGGCATCATTACATAAAACGTGGACCCCAACTTGCATTATGGCACAATCCAGCCATGAGTCTACCTCATTCGCCACACGTTCTCCTCTAAGGATGACACAGTGCACGTGGACAGAGGCACACACGATCCAAGAAAAGGAAGCATGGTGGCTGTAAACAGACTTAAACCTCCACTTGATCTCCTTTGGCTCTCTACAGAATTGTTCTGTAAATTCAGAGTTGGTTGATCATTCACAACAGTTTTCACAATTCACAACCCACAACCTAAAAATCAGAAGCACCAAACTTGACCTAGCCTTTTGGATGCACAAATTGGCTTTTGCCGATACCTAAGGCAGTGATCTACATTGTTCAACATTGCCATTCGCCGTAATACCCGTGATTCACAGCAAACGCTTATACAGACACTTAGGAAAATAAGCATGCTAGTCACCTTCCCTAAAAAAATTTCTCTCTGCTCAGATGACGTTCGTAGCAGAAACCGGCTGCTGCTCCCCATGCTCTCTGCTGTGGCCGCGTAATCCGTTCTCACACATGCTGGCTAGCCGTACTGAACAAATATATTCCTCAGGAATCTGGCGTACACGTACTCGTAAACTAACACAACCCTGTTTACTGTGTCATAGATACTACCCTCCCAATCTGTCCGGACTTTACACCATGTATTCGGAGCAGTTGTCTACAAGCTATGATCAGTTTATGATGGCGAATATGCTACTATTGGCGAAAAAGCTCCATTGGCTTCGTAAGCTTTATTTCGCATGTAGTGAGACGTATGAGAAAAGGGTTGATCGGCTGGGAATTCAAATATCAAGGGAATGACAGTCAACCCTGAGTGGAAGTCCTAAATTTGGGACGACTACTATGGGAAGCTACATAAATTTCCTCGGTGCTCAAGCGGAAAGGTTCACTGTGATGACCTGCACGGACAGAAAATATTAACAGGCTTGCTACCAAATGCAGTTGTCAAAAATGAGGAAGCCTTCTCCAGGGTATGGGCGTCGTTAAAAGTTGCGTGCGTGCTACTAATTGTCACTAACGTGCCGTCAGAAGTTTGTGCGTTATACCCACATTGATATACGTATCATCCCATTCGTGTTTAACAGGGTGGATGCTTATTCCATGTGAAGAAAGAAATTTGTGGTAGACATGGTTACCAAATTCGGGCAACCATTTTTTGTGATTACAGACTTTTTTATCAAGAGATAAATTCGCTGTTAGTGATCCACAAAATTATTGTAGGTCTGTTTCATAGCGCTGAGATAACTGCTTTGGAAAGTGACAGTGTCAATCGCACGCTGTAAATATCCTAACCAAAGCGGTGAAACATGAGTAAAGAGAAGCATAACGAATAATAAAGCAACCGATACAGTTGCAATAAAGAAAACTACGGGGTTTACGTTTGCAGCTCGAAAACAATTTTTGTCGAATGTATTTACGACCTATAACGCTTTTCATTCCCGCATGGCCTTGAGTTTGTTATTCCCAACAGATTCGTTTTATGATATAATGTTTGACATGGTGGTGGTGGTGGTGGTAAAAACATTTATTCAACAGACTTGCGCTTGAAAGCGGGAGAAGCCCTCAGTCCAGGGCCCCTGCGGCGGCTGCGGTCCTGCGTGCCCGGTCCACCAACTGTCGCTGGTCCTCAGGGTCCGAACTGCACAGCGCGGCCTCCCACTGCTCGAGGGTGGGGGTGCGAATAATGGGGGCTGCTGGTGTGTTCTGGCAAGCCCACGTGGTTGTGGTACAGTGTTGCATGTTCACTGCAGTGTGGGCATGTTGGTGTATATATTGTGGGGTGTATGATGTGCAGGAAGCTAAGGTGGGGGTATGTGTTGGTCTGTAGTTGCCGCCAGGCTACAGCCTCTTCTCGGGTAAGCTTCTGGTGCGGTGGTGGGTAGGCACATCTGGCAAGGCGGTGGTGTTGCAGAAGTGCACGGAACTGCTGCTGGACAGGCTCTGGGTCACGGAGCGACTGGTGCGGTGCCTGGAGGGTGCATGCTCGGGCTGTAGCGTGTGCTCGCTCGTTTCCGTCGAGCCCTGCGTGACCTGGTGTCCATATCAGTATGGTAGGGTTCAGGGTATCCTTGTGCTTTTTTAGTAATCGGAGGGCGGATGTTGAGATGCGACCGTTGCCGTAGTTCCTGCATGCCTGTTGGCAGTCCGTAATTACGTGAAGCGGTTTATTCGAAGTTGCAGACGTCATTGCCAGTGCGATGGCCGTTTCTTCGGCTTCAACGATGTTTTTGGTTTGTACGGTCGCAGTGCAAACGACATCGCCTGAGCCGTCGATGACGCTTACTGCTGTGGCTGGATGGGTTGCATAGTGGGCCGCGTCCGTGAATCGCACATGGGGGTGGGCAGAGTACTTCCTTAGTAGGAATTGTACTCGCGCTTGTCTGCGCTGTACGTGATGCTCAGGGTGCATGTTTCGCGGGAGCGGAGCAACCCTGATCAGCGTACGGATGTCCTGTGGCACAGTTTCCGGTCGAGGGTGGCTGGCGTCCGCTATCTGGTAGCCTAGTTGCCTCAGCACCGTGCGACCAGTCGACGTTTGCCTTAGCCGCTCTAGTTGGCTGACAAGGTGGGCATCAATTATCTCCCGCACCTTGTTGTGCACCCCGAGCGCTTCCAGCTTACTAGTGGCGGTGTGAGGAGGGAGGCCTAAGCGCTTGCTTGTACGCCTTCCGCAGTAGTATGTCAAGTTGGTCCATTTCCCTCGGTTTCAGCGGGAGGTAAGGCGTAGAGTACACCACGCGGCTGACAACCAGTGCTTGCACCAACTTGATGACATCATCCTCCTTCATACCCTGGTGCCGGTTTGTTACTCGACTCACCATACGCATGATTTGCGAGGTAGTGTGGTTGAGGCGCTGGATGGTTAGCGTTCCTCCTCCGTCTTGCTGGATGTAAAGTCCCAGTATGCGGATGGTTGGGACTACGGGGATGTCGCTACCTTGGAGCTTTATTTGTATTGTGGTTTGTTCCAGTGGCTTGCCACGTGGCTTGCGCCTCAGAATGATGAGCTCGGACTTCTCCGGGGAGCACTGAAGGCCGCGCACACTGGCGTACTGTTGGACTGCGTCAGCAGCTTTCTGGAGCGCATCCTGCATGTCGCCTTCTGACCCACCAGTAGTCCAAATCGTGATGTCATCTGCATACAGTGCATGTTTAATCCCCGGGATGGTGTTAAGTTGTTGTGGCAGCTTCATCATAGCTATGTTAAATAATGTTGGAGAAAGCACCGCTCCTTGTGGCGTTCCTTTGTTGGGCATGGTTTGAAGGTCCGTTCGTAGTGGTCCGATGCCCACAGTCGCCGTGCGATCGGTGAGGAATGCCTGGATATACTGGAACATTCGTTTTCCACAGTTCGTGTCACTTAGGTTTTCGAGGATGGCGTCGTGGCTCACATTGTCGAATGCTCCTTTCAAATCAAGAGCGAGGATAGCCCTGCTGGAGTGAGGAGAAATGTGCGCCAAGACGTCTTCCTTTAGTTGAAGGAGGATGTCATGGGTTGATAGGTGAGGCCGGAATCCGAACATTGTGTGCGGGATAAATGTCTTGGGCTTCTATGTATGGTTGAAGGCGGGCGAGGATCACACGCTCAAAAAGCTTCCCTACGCACGACGTTAGTGATATGGGGCGCAATGTGTCCAACTTCGTAGGTTTGCCTGGCTTCGGAATAAGCACCATTTCAGCGTGTTTCCATTCAGCCGGTATTGTGCCCCGTTCCCAGTGCTCATTGAAGTACCCCGTTAAGGCTTGGATGCTTCTGTCGTCGAGGTTCCTAAGTAGCTTGTTAGTGACGTTGTCTTTGCCCGGAGTGGTGTTGCGGGTCAGGGCTTGAAGTGCCTGCCAGACCTCCTGTGTCGTTATTGGCTTGTCCAGCTCCGGGTTGGGATGGCCAGCATACGTGCGAGGAGTCACGGAAGGTAAAGTTGTGCCAATGTACTGGTCTTTAAGCTTATCCAGTACCTCGTCGTCGCTGCCAGGATGAGAGTGTAGCAAGCGCTGGATTGCTTTCTGACTCTCCAGCTTACTCTGGTGGGGTCCTAGCAAGTGGCGGAGGAGCTTCCATGTCTTTGCCGTGCCCAGCGTTCCCTGTAAGCCGTCGCAGAGCTGACGCCAGTTTTGTCGCGTGAGCTCGGCTGCGTACTCCGCTGCTTGCCGATTTATCTCTGCTATCCTGCATTTTAGCTTTCTGTTATGTTTCTGCTTCTTCCATCTTCGTTGGAGGCCTTTGCGTGCTTCCCAGAGATGGAGGAGGTGGGAATCCACTGCAGGCGCTTCTGTGGTGAGGGTGATCACTTTCGAGTGCTTATTTACATCGTGGTGCAGGTCCACGATCCATTGCTCAAGTGAGTTTATGTCGGTTGTGTCGCTTTGGACTCTGTGCTTGCGAAAGGTGGTCCAGTCAGTTATTTTCGTCGACTTGAGTGTCCGACGTAAAGGAGCGGTCGGAATGATAGTCTGGACAATATAGTGATCACTGCCCAGCGGCTCTTCCAGATTTTGCCACTCTGCGTGTGGAACGTTTTTTATCAGTGTAAGGTCTGGGCTGGTATCTCTTGTGATGCTGTTCCCGATACGAGTTGGATACGTTGGGTCAGTGAGGACTGTCAGACGGTGTTGCTGGATGGTAGTGTGGAGCTTGTTGCCCTTTGGCGTGGCGTACTTGTAGCCCCACACCGGATGCGCTACATTAAAGTCTCCTACTATTACCAGGCCGTTTCTGCCCGCCGCGCTCTCTGCTTTCATTATTAAGTATTCGAAGGTATCGCGGCGATGGTTAGGCGGGCTGTAGATGTTGAGCACATATACACTCGGTTGGCCCCTGGTAAGCGGTAGTACTTCTATGAGTACATGCTCAATGCTGCAGCCATCAATTTGATGTTGTACGACAGTGATGGTTCGTGACGTAAGGGTGGCTACCCTAGGCGGAAGGTTCCCAGAGAGGTGTGTGACGTAGCCTGCCTGGTGTGGTGTACATTCTGTCTCCTGTAGTGCTATAATATCGGGTTTTGTGGGAGCATTGCTTATGTACTGCATGAGCGCGCCTTGTTTCTTCGAGTAGCCCCGGCAATTCCACTGCCAAAGCGTGAGGGGTTCCAGCTGCCTTTTTGGGGCCCTAGCCATCCTGCTGCGAAAGAGAGGTGGCGGGGTTTACGGTGGGTCGTGCGTATTGCTTTTCACGCTTCTCGTTGTGCACTGGGGTAGAGGTCGGCGTCGTAATATGCATGTTCTGCATCCTTTCCACCGTCACGCTTAACTTAGTAAGGGTTTCCTGGATGGCCAGCATGTTCTGCTGTATGAGGGCTTGATTTTCGCGAAGTAAATTTATCTGAACTTGCGTATCGGTGTTGGATGACGGGGTTTCGATTGGCTGCTCAGGAATTAGCCCTCTGTTTGTTCTTTAGCATGGAGCGCTTTTCTCAGTTCCTGATTTGCATTCCTGAGCTCCGCGTTTTCAGCTCGAAGTGCTTTGACCTCAGCTAGTACTTGTTGGAGTAGAAGTGCGGTGTCGGGAGAAGTGTGTGTTGTGTCCGGAGTTGCGTGGGTGTGATTTCGACCAGTGGGAGGCTGCGCTACACGCGCCGCCCAGTTCACCTTGGTGACATCTGCGCCCCCTGCCTGCGGGTCGCCGGATTCCTGGTCCACGTTGATAGTCCGGAACTGGATCTGGGCCGGTTGCCGGAGCTGGATCCAGGGCCAGATCTGGAGGCAGACCTGGAGCCTGGTCGGGAATGGCTCGGAGATCGGGAACGGTGCCGGGACCGGGAGCGGCGCCCCGATTTCGAACAGGCCTTGCTCTTGGATCGGGAACGGCGCCTAGATTTGGAGCGGGTCTTGCTCTTGGATCGGGAAGGGCGCCTGGATTTGGAGCGGGTCTTGCTCTTGGATCGGGAATGACGCTTCGACGTGGAGTGAACCTGACTCTGGGACGGGGAACGGCGCCTCGATTTGGAACGGGCTCGGGAGGCAGACCTGGAGGACCAGCGTTGCTGCTCTTCCCCTAAAGATGAACGCTTTGACGACCGGCTGCGTCGCAAAATTCCAGCAGGCAGTTCCTCGTTCCCGTCGTGGGTCGCGCCTTGGCGACGTGTGTGCTTTCGTAGTCGCGCTGGGCATGTCTTGTCCGCCGTAGGGTGGTCGCCTTGGCAAAGTGCGCAGGTGGGCTTGCAGTCATGATTTTCCCTTGGGCTTGCTTGTCCGCACTGTGGGCAGCGGTTGGTTTCGGGATTTGGGCAGACATCTGCTCGGTGCCCTACGCGCAGGCATATTGTACAGACCGGCCGCGTCGACTGGTACGGGAGGCAGCGTGTTTCAGCACCGTAGTAGTAGACGTAGTGCGGCACACGTGTCCCCTCGAAGGTGATGACAGCCGTCTGTGTTTGACCGAGCATGCGCGCATACAGGATGCTGTGGTTCGGGGCTCGGAGGTGGGCTTGGAGTTCCGAGGGCTGGGTGCCAGGCTCGATACCGTGAATCACGCCCTTCACCGAGTTGTCCGGTGCTGCTACGTAAGCGAACACGGCGTGGTCCTTGCCGGCGAGCTTGATGTGCGTGAGTTTCCGAAGTATGTCGGCCGTCTCGGCGTGCGGTGTGCTGATAACCGCAACGTTCTGGGTGAGGTTGGTACGCACGAGGAGGCGGTTTTCGGCACAGCTCGGGTGGTTGTTGCAGGCGAGTGCAATCCCTTGAGCTACGTGATGGGGTTTCCACTGACTGAGGTTCAGTCCCTCGCGTGGTCGCAGAACCACTTTGTAATCCTGCCGCGGAAGCGGGGGTGGTCGTCTTCGCTTTGAATGCAGTCTAGGGTTGAGAGAAGCTGGGCTTGCAACGCCATCGTGGCCTTCCGGCACTAGTACACGCTTCGATTTGCGGTAGTGCACCGAAAACCAGCCACCATCTTGCTGTGGGGTATCTTGCGGGTTGTCGATTTCTTCACAGTCCATTGCCGAGATAAAAACTGCCAACTAAAGCCAGCGCACAGGTCTCGACCGTGCCTGCGCTTTTCCAGCACGAGAGTGATCAGTGCACGCGCAAGTGGCTGCTGGGTTCACTCGTAGCGTGGCAGTCCTAGCTTTCAGAATTTCTAACGGTCATAAAATACCGCGAGGTCCACTCACCGACCTGTGTGTGGTCTTGTTCGATGCCGCTCGTCGAGAGGAATCGGTTGGTGCAAACTAATCTATTGGATGGCGCGTTTGTCGAAAGATTGAGAGAGTTGAAACGGGAGCCGATGTACCGAACGGCAGCACAGCTCGTCGTCGTCGTCGTCTTCGTTTGACATGAAGCAGGCAGGCTAGCATTGTTGCGACGATTGTAGGGGTACTTACATGTTAGCCTTAAGCGGAAATAAAGGAAGTGTTATGCGTAGTTCTTAGGAGGCCGGCTAATGTGCGATTGAAGAGGGGTAGTAAAAAATTCGGAATGCGAGAAAAACTTCCTCAGCCATAACAACGATTGCCATGAGGAATTTCCGCCCCACAAAACACGTAATATCACGTGAACTTCAGCAGGCTTCTCACCACTCACTGAAATGGTCCTTGCTACAGCAAGGTTCAAACATTATTGTCTTTCATCCATCAAGTATTCACATACACATTTCCCAATGTTTACAGGCAGCCAGTCATTTTACCTTTTTTTATAGATTCGAAGTGCCATATTCTTCGAGAAAAATCTTTTTTGTTATTTTTTAGCGTTGCTGAAATGAAAGATGCGAATTGGTAGGTCCCGAGTGATATTGCAGTTCAGCTGGACAGGTCTTCGTTACAGTTCCCTGAAAACTGCCCAAACGGTGCCATACTTGTTCAATACTAATATTTCGCGGATAAGCACAATTCGATTCCGTTTTCAGAGCTCTTACGTACCCCTCTCCTCACATTCTTTCGAATGGCAGACTTCTCTTTTCTCCATCATACCTGTAAAAGCATAGCAGAAAATATATTTTTAACAAGCACCGTTACTTTACTCCCTATGTACGCAAACATTAGCCGTAACTTTTATAGGCCTCACTTGTAAGATATAAAGTTAGAAGCCTTAGGTGCACCGACAAGTGGGCAAGTTGGTATGAAGACTTACTAAATAAAAGCGCAGAAAAACGCGGGACAAAGAGAAGAACTACACAGGACGAGCGCTCGTCCTTTGTAGTTCTTCTCTTTGTCCCGCGTTTTTCTGTGCTTTTATTTAGTATGTTAGAAGCCTTATGATAACAGTGATTGCAAGATACACATGTGCAGACATTTTCAGATGTTTCTTGCGAGGTTCTGTTGTTTTTTCATCTGTGGAAAATATTACACTTAAAAAAAACCCTCAAATAACCAAAATACAGTTTTTATTACCTTGAGTTGCAGCACTGACCGACAACGCCCCCGACATTGCGCAAAGTGGTAACCTTATTAGTTTACACCAACATTTTCAAGCCGAAATCTCCAGCGACCTATCTTGCAGTGAATGGCTATATAAAACTTACACTCAACGTGCACTAATGACTTCGGAAACCACTGAACAGTAAGTATTTTTGCGAGATTATGGGTGGCAACGGGTGGTTATTTCCGCGTATGCAGACCTTACTGAATTCCTCTTGAGAAATGAGTGCTTACCCCTTTTCTCCGGAAACAAGGACCCCCAGGATCTTCCTATAACACTTGCTGTTGACAGTAGAAGCAAAATTCTCCTGGCCATTTCCTGGGAACATTATATAATTATTCAAACACTTAAGAATTCAGCTAATTACTTACGGTCCATGTAAGAATAAATTGTGCAAAGTTCCCTCTTCAGTATCTACATGCGTTCTAAAAGTTCATAACAAAAATCAGTAGCTTCCGTCTAATTTCTATGGGCATGTTTCAGTATTCACTCCACACCATAGTGTCATCTTCAATGCAGGTTTCTTGTGCACAACTCTGACATGGCTTTTCCTATTTTGCTATCTTTACATCACCTGTAATGCAATTCTTATGCGAAAGATGTGCTCCCAATATTCTAAGGTAGTAATGTTGAATGTGACAGCACGTGAGTGAATTGCGAAATGCGACGGATCACGAAAGAAGCATTAGTTGAAGCGCTACTCTCGTCTTAGCAGACCCTGATATGATACCAAGCGCCAATAATAACGGTAGTCATTACGAGACCTTTGGTCTGCATTTCAAGTAATGATGCCGCATACGTGCTGGCTGTGGAGGGGTGATTTTGAGCAAAATGTGTAAATAAGTTGGGGAAATAGTTCGGTGTACACAATTTCTGTTACCGCACTGGCAGCAACATAGCCATGAAAATCAATGTTTCCGCTGGCGTCGAGTTTAAAGTTAGACATTAACAACGCACTGTAATACCAGGCACCCGCATTGGTTTTCTTCGGTAATCAGGAACAATAGAGCGGACCAATTCCGTTGCCAAGGCATGATTATGAAATGCAATGTTTTTCAAAATGAGAAAAGAACATTGCACAATAAAGTGCCCATCTTGGGTTTTCTGCTAGCAGCCAGAGCTTAATAATTCCGAACATTTGTTTACGCCGTTGAGACACCTGAGTCTGCCCGATTCCTATGTGCTGCCAGCAGATACATCTGACAGTCGTGTGATACGTGCCCACTGCACTTATCCCGCAGGATCTTTGCCTTCTGACAGCTCGCAGTCTAAATCGGCACCTTTATGGTGCTTTTACACGCGAACCCGCGCGAAAGAGCTTGTTCAACCATAACCCAATCTTCGCATTGGTGGTGACATATAGCAGGTTAAGGGCGTTTATTACTGCTGTATTTTATTTCGGTATTCATGCAACGAGCCCTTCATTACAAAGTCTGAGTCGCTACATGCACACCAAAGACCTCAGTTCTTGCAGCCTTGCTGAGATAGGTAGCGGGCAGGTAGGGGTTTACGCGAGTTACTAGCTGCCTAAACATCGCACACGCATGAGCAATGGTTTTCAGTTGAAAACAATGTCCCCTAAAACTGAGTTGCAGGAACGCCGCTTGCATCTACCTCCCTACCACATCAGGCAACCATTGCGTTGAAGTAATTACGATGATGGTGATTGTAGGATGTTTTTGGCGCAAGGCCAGCTAGGACAAAGTGTGCCAAACAAAATTATTTACAGAAAAACATAGGTACTAAAATATGTAAGCCAGACAAATAGTAAAATAAATAAAAAGGAATCCTCATGGCTGGTGTATGCAGCCAATTTTGATTACGTATGATCGAAACGAGGTCTAAAACTTAACATCTGATAAATACTTAAAAACCAGTTTCACGGAAACCAGGAGAATCCTCTGCTGGGGGGCAGCCGCAACCAGTCACGATTCACGCCGACTCCCGTTTTCACAGCCCATTGGGCTGTACCATCGCTTCACTGCTTTCTTTCTGTGTGAATTTGCATCCGCTAAGTGCTCCGCTACCTAGGATACCTCGTTGCTGCCTGTGGTTGCCCATCCTACTAATTAGTGGTGGTCTGAACACTCCACTGTGCCGGCGGGGCGCTAGACCTAAAGGCAACCGCCGCGCCACCGAACCTGCCAGCCCCTGGGCCTGCCGCTGCTCTGCCTGCTGGCCACCGTACAAAAAAAAAAAAGACCCCGCTCCTGTCTGCCCTGCACCCAAACACTCAGAGAATGGACTTAGACGAACTAAGCGGCAGCATAATTCATTCCAACAGCCTTTAGACGAAAATTCTCCAAGCTCGCAAGAATAACCAATCTGCAAACAATGCTGTAAATATGCTGTAAATATGTAAATATGATGTAAAAAACACCATATACTCATCCCTTGTATGTCACGACGACACAATTGAACTAACCTGGGTGCCAATTGATTCCCACGGAGTAAAAACCATTATCGGCGTATCCGACAGACCACCAGACAGTGAACCGAGATTTTGCGACCTGCTCAGCCACTCCCTAACCGCTACCTCTAAGACGTATCCCCATGCTCCTATCTTCATTTTTGGAGACTAATTTCCCTCACATTCATTGGCCCCAGCTCTCCATGCCGAACAGATCCACTTCGAAGAAGCTAACCATTTTGTCAACCTGTCACTCGATTTCTCCCTTCAACAAGTAATAACCTGTCCGACTAGAGGTAATAATACGCTTGATTTGCTGTTAAAAACGCGCCCCGACGACTTTACAAGCGTGGCATCGTTGCCCGGTTTGAGTGACCACGATTTACTCCATATTACCATAGCACTGCCATTAGGTAAGAAACTCCCAGAAAATAAAAGTAATAACGGATTTTAACAAAGGGAACTATGATGCCATTAATGATGAGCTTACTACTTTTTACGGCGACTTTTGTAACGCATATTGAGCCCGCTCCGTGAACCTAATTTGGAGTTGTATAAAAACAAACTTCTTGAATTACAGAACAAATACATACCAACACTAACCGTAACCTGCGACCCTAATAATCAGTGGTTCAGTAGGCAACTGAAATTCATTCTAAACCGAAAAAAACGTCTCTACAGATTAGCAAATCAAAATAAGAACCCGGCCACATGGGATAAATACCAAACGTGCGCCAAACAGTACATTACCGCACTTACCGAAGCAAAAAACAAGTTTTTTTCTTCTGATCTACTATCAATTCTTAAAACGAATCCTAACAAATTTTGGCGCATCCTATCACCCAAGTCTAGGTGCGGAACAACTACAACTAACAAGTGCTGATGGTGAACCTATACACAGCAGTCAATATGCAACCGTACTGAACAAATTATGTTACCTCCGTTTTTTACCTCTAGCTCCGAAACCCCCTACAATTAGAACCTCCTTCATGCGACACCTTCCCAGATATACTGATCAGCCCTGAGGGAATAACCAACCTAATTCGTAATCTGAAGCTGTCATCGTCGGCAGGCTGGGACAAGATTAACAGCAAACTGTTAAAAAACACCGCACACTTCTCAAGCCTAATCCTCTATTTATTATTTACACAGTCATTACAATCAGGCGTCGTACCAGACGATTGGAAGATCGCCCAGATTGTGCCTATCTTCAAAGCTGGTAAACGCTCACTTAGCAACCAGCTACCCCGCCCTATTTCCCTAACGAGTATTCCTTCCAAGCTACCTGAACACATCCTAAGTTCTAATCTAATGGCTCACCCGGAATCTGTTGACTATTTTTGCGCGCACCAGCATGGCTTTCGCAAACACTACTCATATCAAACACAGCTTACAGAATTCACCCACGACTTACTACAACAAATGGACACTAACCTTCAAGTAGACGCTGTCTTTTTAGACTTCTCAAAAGCCTTCGACCGGGTTAGCCATAACCATTCACTTGCTAAACTATCTACCTTAAACATTCCTTCTAACTTAATTTAATGGATAGAACACTTTCTGAAGGGACGCAGACAGTTTACCTCTGCTAATCATCAACAGTTCGATCTAACCAACGTAACATCCGGTGTCCCGCAGGGGGCAAGTCTATCGCCTATACTATTTCTAATTTATATAAATGGCTTACCCTTAAACATCACTTCAAAACTCCGACTTTTGCTGACGACTGCCGTTTTGTACACAACAATTGGGCCGCCACTAACGATCATAGCACACTGCAAACTGACTTAGACAACATCATCCCTCTGGTGTAACAAATGGCACAGTGCCAATAAACTTAACAAAGTGTAAATCACTGTCATTGACACGGAAACATGTCACATCTCAGCACACCTATCATACCAACTCTGTTCCAATCAGCTCAGTCACTTCATACAAATACCTCGGCGTGCTCTTGACCTCATCTATAACTTGGGCTACGCATATCGATACCATTTGTTCGGAAGACTCGTCACACACTCGGGTACCTTTCGGCGCATCTAAAACATGCTTCTCCTGAAATTAAAAAAACTTGCTTACCAACCTTCGTGCGACCACAACTGGAATACTCCTCAGCCATCTGGCATCCATCCCAAACATATCTAAACCTCCAGATTTAAGCCATTCAAAACCGTGCCGCACGTTTTATCACCTCGCAATATTCCAACCATATCAGTGTCACCGCGCTCAAGTCTATCCCTCTCCCTCCCGACTCTCCATTCGCGCGCGTCATTGCGCCGCTTATGCTTCATCCACAAATTCTTTCACTGGCCGCATCTAGGCAGTCTTTACTGAAGCCGCCTACAGAATTTCATCCCCGTTTTAAATCACAGTCGTCCAATAGCCCCCATTACCAGCAGTACATCAGAATTTAGCTAATTCTTTTTTCCTAATGCTGTAACACTAGGAACGCGTTGCCCGACGACATCGCCACATGCACTGATACTAAACGTTTTAGAGATAAACTAGAAGCAAATATTCTCACTCAAGAATAACCTTCAAGTTCTACTGCTGTAACTCATATTTTGTGCAAGATATATTGTTCAACTTAATCATTGTGTGCTGCTTCGACCTATTGTTAACCCTGTAAAATTATGTAACACTTGTTTTGCGATGTTCCTACCTTAGTCAATGTTTCAAACTCGGGGTGCTTTAGTGCTTTTGTGTTTTTGCATGTTTTTGTGTTTTCAACAATATCTAGGTTCATTTGTATTTCTGTAAACACTGTTTCATGACCCCCCCACCTTAGGTCATGCCTTCGGGCCTTTAAGGGTATTATAAATGAAATGAAATGAAATGAAGGCCGAAAGCTGCATTTCCTACGCATGTCGCTGCACCACACCCCGCGCCGAACGCCGCTTCTCGAATGACCCCTGCCGCCACCCCAGTCACCTGCATCCGGTCCGCGTCAGCTCCGGCATCTTGCCCGCACTCCGCCATCCCCGCGTTCGCAAGCCCGTCACCCCAAACCTCCAAGATTCTGTGTACGTTATCGTCTACCATCCCCATGCTGCAGGCACTGTCGCGCGCTGCCAAACCAAAAGCATAGTGACCGCACTCGCTGCAGCAAGCAAGCACCCTCCAGAAAAGTTCTACTTGTCCATAACACTCACATACAACCCGCACAAAATCTGCTGGTGGCCTCGACTGCAAATGAAGTCCAAGACCCTCTGCTGAGCACCATCGACCAACTTGCCCCCACGACCGGCATTCTAGAGCTGTTGCCCTACCTGAAACACCGTCCCGGCACCGTCCCTGGCGTCATACATGGCCTTGATGAAGGCAGTTCCAACGAAGACCTAAACAACCTCCTGGCAGCCAATAGACCCTGCCTACTCCAAGCCACACTACTTGCACCACCATCATCAGCCCTCCTGACATTCCAGGGACCCCACGTGTCCTTTTACGTCAAGGTGGGCTTCCTACTGACCAGGTGCCGCCCCTACCGACGAGCAGTTCAGCTTTGCCGCATTGGCGGCGACGTGGGCCAACGACAGGACATTTGCCCGCGTTTGGACGAGCCGAAGTGTATTGCTTGAGGCCCCCCAACCACCTCCTCCGACCACAACTGCCAAGCCAGCAGAAAGCTGTGTTCCCTTCCACACATCACCGCGGGTAAAGACTGTCCAAAGCGTTTTCTTCCCCGAACAACATCGAAACCTAAAACGTCGGCCGGCCTCGCTACACGGAAGTTCAACGGTCCATATGCCAAGGCTTCCGACCACGTCACCCAGGTAGGATGTTTCGCAAGTGGCTGCGCCTTTTCCCACTGCTCAGCATACCGACCCCCCCTCCTTCCTCCTCCTGTCAACACTCTCGTTTCCCCAACTTCTTCACAATGTGATACGACACTCTCCCAAGCATAAGCTGAATTTCAACGACAACACTACCTCTTGATGTAGGTGTGATGACCTTGAGAGTTTTGATATGGTATTGGGGACGATTACGCGGAGCAATTGCCGGCAGCTAGGCAAGGCTAAATATGCCTTATTCAACAATACTTACTTACTTGATGGAACGAGTTGACAAGCTTGAACATAAAACACACGAAAGCCTACAGATTGCGCTACTTATATAACGATCAGCTCACTCCCAGTCTTCCAATCGCACGAGGAAACCAGCACCCTCATCGATCGGTAAATCACAGAAGCCGAAGCCACAACGACCAACCTCATCCTCCCAATAGAGAACGCCCTGGCCACAGAGACAGAGGCAATTGAACAGCATATCACAGCCATGAACTCAGCGCTCGTGAAACTGACTAAACAAATAACTGAACTCGCAAATCAAGACCACAAACCATACCTAATGAAACAGAAGACCAACCCTCAACGAGACGTGGAAAGGGCATCAGCTCTTGGTGCACTCCAACATGAATAATATTCCGCAAGCAATACAACGTCCCTTAACCTTAAGGCAATAGAACTGTCGTTCATTTGAAAGCAAACGTATCTCCCTCTGGCATATTAGTCAGGACAAAAAACTAGATGTCATTGCCCTCAACAATTTGATTCAGCCCCTGTCTCCCTACGAGACCAGAAAACATACGTCTCGCCAGCCTATCTTTGCATGGCAATCCCTATGGTCTGTCATCCCACCGCGAAGGTTATCGGCATTAACTACGAAATTGGCCATACATTTATCGAAATTCTTCCTACTTCGCCTACCACACCTAGTATATTCGTGCAGAACGTGTGCAGACCCCCAAGAGTATCACTCGCTTCGCTCGACCACCTCGTCCAACGTGCCCTCTGTCACTCTGAGGGGTACCCTTTCCTAATTTGGCGGATTTCAATGCCCCCCACACCACATGGGGATACTCTTCGGACAGAGGGAAAGGCCAGTATTTGTTCACAACCACGAATCACCAACAACTATATCTGTGGATTGACTTGACCACCCCCACTCAAATTGGCAACAGCGTCAGCTGTGATACACACCCTGACCTCACCTTCTCACGCAACATCCCCACCTCATCTGGGAACGCCTCGACGAAACCCTGGGAAGCGACCACCACGTCATCCAAGTTACTCTGCCTGAACATAAAGCGAAAACGCGCGTTGAACAAGCCACCCTTTCGACTAGAAAAACCTTTCGCGAAGATCCTAACCCGCTAACCCACCACCATAACGGACTTTATTCAATGGGTCTCTCAAATTTAAGAAACTGTATCACGGCACAGGAAAACTGTCCCTGTTCCCCCGAAAGCCCAGTTATAGATGCCCACCTTCTTCACTTATTGGACGTCTGCAAGAACCTGCTTCTAACAAAACATTCTACCACCGAAATAATGAAGTTGCCCAAGAGGCAGCCCAATACGCCCTCATGCTAGATCAGCAAAACTGGGCTACCTTTGGCAACATCTTGTAAGGAACGCTTGGAACTACAAAGACATGGCACCTACTTGGATCCCTTCTTGGGGACAAACCCTCCAAATCTGCTGTGGCGGATCACCTCAAACGTTTGCTTCAGAACTACCCCGGATCTCAAGACCAGCTACACTCTGACATCAAAACCACCCTATTTGGGCCTCCCCCTTGTTCTACCAACGGTCATCCAGATTATTTAGAGGCCCAAAATCCCCCTGGAAGCCCCTTTTACAATGCCAGAATTTCATGACGTCCTGGCCTATCTCACCCGCAACACCATTCCCAGCCATGACAGCATCACTAACAAAACCCTGCGTAACCTCGTCAACGACTTTCTCCAGGCACTACTCGACTTTTTCAACTAGCAATGGACCCAAGGCACTGTTCCAGCCCAGTGGTGACGTGTAGATATAACACCTGTCCAGAAACCTCACGAACCACTCTTTATTAAAGGGGTCGTGAAATACCTTCCGCCGATGCGTGGATCTACATGTAACCAAATAAAGCAATGTATTAGCAATCTCACCCACCCGCAAGAAGTTTGTTAAAGCGGTGAGTATTAGCTGAGAAATCGTAAATCAAAAACCGCGCATTATTGTCGCGCCGCGTTTCCTTTTCCTTTCAACTTATTCTTCGCTGTTGACGGCGCACAAACCTTCCCTCTCATGAAGCTGCGCTCCTCAGCGGTGACGTACGTCAGTTTTGCGCTCCCCAGACTGCCATCTGCTACGGGCAAGCTTTATTGACACCATAAATCCCGCACTCCGCTGAAGGCTGGAAAAGCGAAAGAAAAATTTGGCCGCGTGTGTGCGGCGGCCTGGCCTTGCCCTTTCGCGGTGTACGTTGCTATAGTGACTATCGGCGACAGGTCACTTTTTATCGGTGGTGAACTCGCAGCCGCACGCGAAGGATTGTGCGCTCGTTCCCTTTGATGCACAGCGCACTCTTTATCCAAAAAGCGCCGTATCAGATGTGGCCCCGTTGGTGCCGGGTGTTATTTTGCGGCGGTGGTAATTCCTGCCAGCGGCATGTGAAAAAGGCATTTTAAACCGATACAGAACCCGTGCACAAACGCCTCAATCATGTCACCAGTTAAGCTTGAGGCGACGTGTGGTGGAGAGCGTCAACCTTGGCAAAACATGCTCCTCCACGGCTTTGAGGTTTCTAGCGCTAGAGCGAGCGCCTTTTCTTTGACAATCTCAACCGTCGGTTGCATTGGCAACAAGGCACAAACCGCTCTAGAAGTCAGTTACGGTTGCGTGATCCCAGTTCTTCCTTTTGCAACTTTTTCCCTCCTGCCGTACCCCGCAGAGTAGCATGTCGGCGTTAACATGCCGGCAGACCTCTCTGCTTTCCTCTAATAAAGAGCTTTCTCTCTCTCTCTTTCTTCAGCTCGGGGCCCCACCTCACGACATGTGGGCGCCACAGGCGTACCACTCACTCCCATTGGCAAGTGCGAGATTCGTTTGGCACAACAGGAGGCGATGGTGTGTGTGTTGTGGACGCCTTTGTTTCGCGATGAAATGCGACGTTGTGCTTCTGCGGGGGGATAGTGCTTCCCATCAACTGGATTATCTTTCTCGAGCGACGTACGACTCAACCTCGCATGGGGTATGTGCAGTGTGCGTGGCTAAAAGCCATCTCGGCTTGTGCGCCAGAGTTAGGTGACTTGCTGTTCGTCCCCGCGAACAGCGCGCGAGGTGAGTGCCGAATTTCTGACGGGCAGGAGAAGGCAACCCATCGTCTGTCAATCGCGGTTCAGTTCAGGCTTGCAACGAATGTTGTGACGTTGTGTTCGTTCGAAACGCATCTCTGAATTGTTTTGAAGTTGAATAAAATGTATGCGTCATACCCGGGCAATCGGCTCAGGGCGTTCTCTGCGATTGCACGACAGAAGGGCCACGGGGCTTCAACGCTTTCTTTATGGAACGTACTCAGGTAAGAGAATATCCATGTCGTGTTATGGCCGTGTTACATTCAATCCAAACGGTTAAGAGTTTGTTTACACGCGTTTCGTTTGTCGTAAAATGTCCAAGCACTCCGGCACTCCAATGGCAGATCAGCCGGCGAGCCGACGCTGAGCAGACGACTCATCTCTTTGCCGGAAGTGCGTAAAAAAGCCGCCCAATAGCAGAATGTCTAGCTCATGACGAACATATGGGAATCGGTGACGTAGATATGTGAAGATGGCAGCGTCCAAAAACACGAAGAGAAGGGTGAAAAAAAAGCGACAAACTTTGCAACAAAAGTGTGAGCTTTACGCTGCGCGTAAAAGAGCAATACTTGGCACCGATGACGTTGACGGCCCAATCTAACGATTGCGCTAGTTCATTTAGTGTGCTGAAAATGCCTTTGAGGGCTCCTTTATTATTCTCTGTCCGATCTCCCTGACATAATGTCTAGGCAAGCTTTACGAACATCTCATTCATACTCGCCTTACAGCCTATCTTAAAGACACCAATCTATTCCCCCATAAGATGATTGGTGTTATAGCTAACCTTTCAACGCAAGGCGTCCTACTTCAAATCAAAGAAGTTCTGGAACAGCTCAGCACATCCAACTTACGAGCTATCCTGGCTCTAGACGTCAAAGGAGCCAGGAGACGTCAAAAGGAAGCCAGGAGACATCAAAGATCCTACAAGGCACCAATTACGGCCTCCACGCCTACAACTACGTACGCCAGTTTTTAACTGGCCGGACAGCTACGATCCGAATCGGTGGCCTCCGTAGCTCTCCTTTCCACCCACCACCCAAGGGCACGCAACGAGACTCAGTAATATCACCACTCCTCTTCAATACCGCACTTCTCGGGTTACCACCAGATCTTGACTCTCTTTCTCCCATTCACCACGCACTCTACGCTGACGACCTCACCACCTGGACTACCGGTTGATCAGTAGGCGACCAGGAGGACTCACACCAACAAGCTATCGATGCAACTCTTACCTGTTTTTCAAGCTACGGACTTACTTGCGCCCAGGAAAAATTGTCTCTACTTGTTCTAAGCACCCGCTCTCGTGGCAGACGACCGTCTCCACCTCCTGAGTCCTCACTTATCATGCAGGATAAACTCGTTCTCAAGGTGACTATTGTTCGGGTACTGGGTCTTTGAACTTAACATGGCGGGGTGGGCCACGGAACTCTCATCCTACTGAAAACCACCGTACTGCAACTAGTTGGCCTCATTCGACGAATCACCCACCGCCGTCAAGGTCTTAAGGAACTCGACACTGTACGCCTTGCACACGCTCTCTTAAACAGTCGCATAACATACGGAACGCCATATCTTATATTACTATAAAACCAGCAGAACGCAATAACGCAATAAATTAAATGCGCTCAACTGAGAAGTTACAAAATGGCACTTGGGCTACCTATCACCACGTCAACAACCCGTTTCCAACAACTCGGGGTTCAAAACAGCGTTGAGGAGCACATCGAGGTGCACCTCACCAGCCAAAAAGAACGCCTCCTCCTGACAACCGCCGTTCGCTCAAAGTCTTCTCGGCTATCCGCTCCCCCACCGAAACATACTCTTCAATGCATTCCACCAGCTATCCGCCATCACATCACTGTCTCCCCTATACCCCACCATGTGCACCCAATGTATATCCAATGCCCTTGCAGGGCTCGCGCTGATCACCTCTACATGAAGTAGGGATCTCGGGACAACACTCAATACGTGGATGCCTCTCCATACTCCTCTCACTCAGCCCACACGTCGGCCATCGTCGACTCCATTGGACGTCTTGTCAACTCACCTACCACCCTTACCAACAACATAACAACACCAGAAAAAAATTGCAATCGCCTTGGCCGCCCACACCGATCTATAGTACGTGACAATCCTGAGAGACTCCCAGACCGCTTGCCGCCTCTACCAAGCTGGACGAATCTCGGCTATTGCCTTCCGCATTCTTTCCCAACGATCGACGCAAATTCCCGATATCTGCATAGGGCGGACACCGGGTCACACGGCTCTCCAAAGAAATGAGGCGGCCTTCGCCTCTGCCCGCAACCTCGTACCCCGGGCACCGTCGGAAGCTGATGACCCAACTGCTTCGCCTATACCCCTCCGTTACGCTGACATCCTAGCTCATTTAAGCCGACAACGCCAGCACATCTGTTCACCCCATCCACACCTTGCCAAGACTGACTAGTGCATCTTACGGCGGTTGCAAACCAATACATTTCCCCATGGCCCAGGCTTTCACGCTATTTATCCTGCACAGTACTCTCCAAAATGCCAACACTGACAACCCCCATGCACCCTACCCTCGGTATTCAATGGCGTGGAATGCATGCAGGCAACCAAGTGTGCGCCGCCATATCTGTGGCCAAGATTCCGTTGCTAGGCGACGTTGTGCGCACGGCCCGCAGATCAGGCACCCCTCTTCTCCTCCATGCAGCCGTGTGAGTGCGCCGTCACTCGTTACGTCGGGCTCCGCGGGATGGCGTCACATTTTCCGTGCTAAGCACGACTGTGAAACACATGACTGTGTTTCACGTTACGAACTCTTCGCCGAACCTAAAGTATTGCGTCGAATTCACAATGAGTGAAATTAATAACATCTCTGTTGGCGCCACAGTTTAGAATCGGATTGGAATGGAGCAGATGTCGCACGCTGGTGTGTTTTATTTTCGGCGTGCGGCCGCAGTGGCCCAGGCTGCGCCGTGTCCGTGCCGCATCAGCCATGTCTGTGGCCGTTTCCAGTGTTGCCAAGCGAAGAAATCGAACGCTTAACGTTTCAACGAATACCGTCTATACCACATGGTGCTGGAGCGCCACCTAACTCCAACTCTACTGCCCATTCCAAACCCAACCCCTGAGCAGTGGGTGGGCCAGCTGGCTAGTGGAGACCTGGGTGACCAGCAACAGCTGATATCCCGGACGCAACTGGCTCCACGTGCCCAGGGCCTTCTGGAGTGAGGACATCCCTCGCAAGAGAGAAACAGCTCAACTAATTCTGTTCCAGCTCCATAACACGTTTTCACCACCTGAACCGCAAAAGCCATGGCATAGTCAACCAAAAACAACGATGGGTGTAGCACAACGTGTTGTCTGCAGAGTTCTCTGAAGTGTTTGTGTCGTGCTGTGTCGCTTGCTTTGCATGATATTAGGATGTGGACTACAGATAGGCCCTCCTTACACCTGCCACACATGGGTATTGTAGATCCAGTAAGCAAGTGTCAGTGCGTCGCATGCGTCCGGCCCTTCTGTAACCTGGCCAAGGTGGCTTCTGTGTGTCTGTTGCGTGTGTCTGTGATGTATGGTCCCAAGTGTCAAGTGTTTTTTTTAAGTGTAACTCGCTGTGTGTCTCGGTATTCCACTCTGCTTCCCATGTATTTTGAAGGTACTTTCTGATGTGTGGCTTTAGGTTAGTGTATGGTACCGTAGCTGGGCGCAGTGTATTTGTAAGTACAGAATCAGCGGCCATTTATTCCACGCGGCCATTTATTCCACCCAGAGTGGCCAGTCACCCAACACACAGTCAGTTCAAGTTTCGAGACATACGCAGAGATAATGATCCTTAGGACGAGTGTGATCACATAGTTTTTGGGTAAGTTTGCGGATGACAATGCTTGCATTGCACTCAGCGAGTCGGTATAAATTATATAGTTCGGAATGTTATGTTCAATTGTATGATTCGCAACAAGAAAAACGGCATACACCTCCGCCATAAAGATACTGGTGTTGACATTCATCGTTAAACTTGCAGTAAAATTGGAACCGTCCACAGCACAGGACACACTGAAGAATGTTTTGGAGGCATCGCTGTAAAAGTCTCCAGACTTCTATTTATCTCGTGGGAACAAAACGTGCTGCTGAATTGCGCTGCTTGGAACTCGATTTTTTATATTTAACAATGGCAAGTCGCATAGCACAGGGCGAACTTTCTATGTGGGTAAAAGCATGCTATAGGGCGTTTTACAGGTATCTAACAAGGAGACAGCCAGTTAAGAGACCTGCTCTCTTACTCTGAGCGAGAAAGAGGCAGAGATGGCTGGACGTTATAAACAGATCTGGGATGTTGAAGTATCATTAAAAACGGGTTTAAAAAGATGGTTATCATTGGATGAAATCTTAAAAGGGTTAACAAATCAAAGTACGTTCGCTGGAGTGATAATCACCATTTGTCACACTCTGCGTAGAGACTTACAGGAAATGCTTTACACGAAAGTCGAAGCTCACTTGCAAGTGCAGTACTGGGTCGAGAATTGTGGGTGCAGTTTTTGTTGTTAACCTATACAGCACCCTCCCATTGTCAAAAGCGAGATCGCACCATACAGAAAAAAACTCGCAAGAAGAGTTGTTTGTCTGCGCCATAGGACGGTGTGACAGGATTTTTAAAATGATGATTGTTTCCAGTCATTTATGTTTAGGCTGTTTGATGTGGGGAAGCAATGTCAGTTTGTTATCTAAAATTATACCTAGTCGGCACACTTGCCTGACGTGAGTTAGCAGCTCAGGGGCCGAACTTCGTGGCTGGACGGCAAATTTCGATTGGCGTCCCGACTGGCGCCTGTGGGTGAAAGTGAACGTTGCATTTCCGAAGGTGGGGACATTATTAACCATTACAAGCCGTCTAGCAGTGGGGTAAACCTGAAACGCATTTCTTCTTATTTGCAAGACATAGATTTGTCCGTCATAGCAGCAGATAACGAAGGCGGGTTCTATGTCATGCCAAAGGTAATCTTTATCAGCAAAGCGAGTCAGGCGATCTTGTCCACCTTTAATGAACGAAATGAAGTGGGTTTGTCAAAGGTAAAGTTGGCAGCCAAAACGTGCGAAAAACTCGAGCTAGCGAAGCTATCCAAGACGGTAGACAATTGCGAAAATTCCAGTTTGTCGACGTTTGTTTCGGCGAAAACGCATAAGCCAGATTGCCCCTTTGGTGTTATTGTTAATGAGCAAGGCACGTGGCAAAATGCACTAGCGGTATTTCTACAGAAGCATTTAAATGAACTAGGCTATGAGGATCCCTATTACACAAAGAATTCTGGCCACATTACCTCTTTTCTTAAA
Source organism: Haemaphysalis longicornis (assembly GCA_013339765.2). Lineage (NCBI taxonomy): Eukaryota > Metazoa > Arthropoda > Arachnida > Ixodida > Ixodidae > Haemaphysalis > Haemaphysalis longicornis. The sequence continues at coordinate 25,815 of JABSTR010000738.1, read as the reverse complement.
TCAAATGTTGACCGCGGGTATCAGGCCTTCTCAGTAGACGTAAAAGACATGTATTATTCGCTACCCCAAGACTTGATTCTGTCCTGTGTTGAAGAACGCATAGATCGGTTTGGTGCCATTGCGTTCCAGAACGGGTCCGGTTTGTGTGTTACTGATTTTTTGGAGTTAATAGCCTGTGAGGTCTAGCGCTCAGTCGGCGGGGACGACGACGACGACGTCGCGGACACATGCCCGTGAAGAGATTGTCCTCGTTTTGGCAGGCCCGAAAAAGAAGAAGTGGAAGGCTACACGAGCTGATGACGGTGAACGCGAGTGGCCTATGAGAGCCGGCCACAACGGAGTGGTGACGAGGCCAGAGGGGAACGAGGAAGGACGGCCATTCCAGTGGAGGAGTTCAGAGAGAACGGTTCGAGGAGAGCGGCGTCCTGGCGCAGATCGAGAGCTCATCGGGTCTCGGGGACCCAAGCTCAAAGGGTGACGCCAAGGCCTCCCCTGACCAGCGTCCTATTCCCCAGTATCCTGGACGTGGCAGGCACACGCGCTGCGTCGTGCCCCGGTCCTGAACGACCACGGCCTGAAGATCGTCTACCGGCGGCTACCGGGTGCCGGCTGCCGGCTGCCCGCGGCCTTCCCTGACGTGGCGCCTGGTGGTGACCAGGTTCCGGCCACGACCGCTCCTGCAAGTGCCGTTCGTGGAAGAGCTGCGACGGAGTTGCATCGGCAACGGGCCAGCACGCGAGACTTCCGACGCGACCCTCAGCGCAATGCAACGCGACGCCCCGACGCCCGAGTACTACGCCACGTCACGGTGAACTGTTTATGAACTTTTCTGTTGCTCTTTTCTGGTGTGTAGATTTATAGGCTTTTCTGTACATTAGTTAGCGTTTTGGACTCTTGATGTCGCATTTGTAGACTAGTTATTCCTTTTGGGTTTTTGTTAGCTCTCTGGTAGTATCTCTGCATCGTGCGTTGTTCTAAAATACATGTTGTCTTCGTAACCTCACAAAGCGCCCTCGTCTGATTAACTGGTGACTGTGTCTACCCCCAGTCGCCACCGAATACACACTACTCAAGAACCTGCAGAGGGGGTTTCCCTCCCTCCTCACATAGCCCTATACCTTAAGTCCGCCTTTGCTATCAGGAATAGCAGTGTATACCTACAAAAGAAGGGAATTTGGATTGGGTCATTTATTGTCCCTTTACTCAGTAACATGGTACTTGCACGGTGTGATACGGTGTTGTCAACGCGTCTGGAATCATCACGGGTGACGAAGGTGTTCTGTTATGTCGATGATTTCCTTGTGTTTCTGGATTGTAGTGAAGAATCATTTGACACGTGTGTCGCTGATACCCTTGGTCTGTTTAAGGAATGTTTAGCCCCCTTAAACAATACGCATGAGGTTCCAGAGAATGGAGTGATTAGATTTATGGACTTGTCTATCGCTTTGTGTATGAATCATGTGTGTTGGCAGTATGAGCCACGCGCTAACAAGCCGCTTCTTCCATATCACTCGGCACACTCAAAGCTGGTGAAGAGGGGAATTGTTAAATTGTGCATTTCGGACGCCTTGACCAAGTCGTGACCCCATGTGTTGCAAACCGCTTTCAGAAAACAAGTTAGTCGGTACGATGCAGCTGGATACCCCCAACACCTGATCGTAGCAGTGACTGAAGGCATCCACAGAAAACTGAAATCGTGCAATCGGAAAGATGGTCATGACGAGCCTCCCCGTGAGAGCGAAAAGAAAAAGGTAGTGGTCGTATCGTACATTCACGGCTTGTCGCACGGATTAAGGAAGATTGCTAACCGTGTGAAAGTGAGGGTAGCACTTAGTGCCCCCCACAAGCTTGCGAACATCGCTAAGGCGACTACTAAGACAGGTGTGAATAACTTGGGGTGTCATACAAACCACATTGTGCTGTGCGTGCCGTGCGTTCCGTGCACTGAGCGTGTCGTATATCATATACCACTAACTTTCCGGTCATCCTACGTCGGTCAAACCGGCAGGTAGGGAGCACAATAACAATGTTCGAAATGGCAAGGAGGGTATTCTGGCCTTTCGTTGGAGGGATTGCACACGGAAGTGCAAACCACAATTTGACAAGTGCTCTGTGATAGGAAGAAGTGGCAGTGTAACTACGAGGGGACCAATTGAAGCACTTGAAATTGGGCGGTGGGGCAGTAAACGTGGCAGCAAGACTTCAATAGCGTTGTCACAAAAAGAAAGGAGGTTCCTTTCCAACAGGCGTTGTACTTCGGGTGTGACATGAAGAGGTATCTGTATAGATTGGGACACGTGCGTGATGTGTGTGAGGTGGCAGAGTGTTGTAACGTATTTAATTTTTTTTTGTCTGAGGTGAATGTTTTTTGTGGTGGTGCATATAAAAGGTGCAAGTTTTCCGGATTAACATTTCAATTGGAAGTTAGCGCTAGTCCCGTTGTCTTACTTATCTTCGTTTTCCTGTTCGTTGCGCTATAGTATTTTAATGATGTCCTACCAACTAGCCCAACAGTACTCCTTGCTAAGTTATTTTTCCGAACGCCTTTGTACATTTGAACAATAAAAGGTTGCCTGTTGTGGGGTACCGACTGAGAATACCCAAGGCACTTGGTCCTGGGCCTCTCGCGCCCGCTTTCAATCCTAAATTCCCTCTCGGCCTCCTTTGGTGGCGCGGGGCACTCGAGGCATGGGCAATGGGCCTTCTTGGCGGCGTCGATGATGTGTGCTGTGAGTAATTTGGGATGCTTCTTTCACGTGTAGGTGTTTTATGGATGTGTGGTGTAGTTTAGATGTATCTCTTAATGTACTGCACTTTGCTCTTGCTTTATTAAACCTATTATGGGAGATAAACGGCTTAGCACTTTACCTATTTATGTCAGTGAAGTGGGGAAGTGGTCACTAATATATGGGGCCATGCCCACACCCAAATCAAGACAAGAGAAGAAAAGTCTGGAACCCATACCGAAATCTACATATCAGTATGTGCTGTGTCCTTTGTCATGGTATGTAGGGTGTCTGCCATTGAAAAGCCATGCTGACGACGATGGTTGATTGAGAATTCGCAATAAGGCGACACTGGGGCATCCCCGCGGGAAGAGCCCGAAAAAGAATTGTGCGCAGTCAGGTCGCCTGTGAGGTCGTTTGGTTCGGGCAGCTCGTCGACCAGTGCCTCAAAATCAGAGCTCAGAAGTGTAAATCAGAGAAATGTAAATGAAGCGTAGCGTTGTAGGAGATCACCCGCGGCAGCCGACGGAGCTCGCGCTGCTGGAGCAGTGCAACGCGTGACTGCAGATCGTCATGAGCCGCGAGCCACGAAACACAAGTCACGCGGCGGACCGTTGAAATGGATGCACGGATTTGACAGAACGGCGCTCGCACTCTGCACGCAGCCCCACCACGAGCGCCATTTCTCGCCGGTCTCCACCGCTGTTCACCTTCTGCTGATCCCTCGGCACACCGCGATAAATGAAGCCAGAACCTCTCCTCACGTCCCCTTCACCGTTATCAACCTATAAATATTATCGCACGATTTGCTACAGCCTCAAATGGCAGTGTTTCCAGGTGATAGCCAGGCATGCTAAGGATTTCTGGGCCATTATGGCCGCACCTTCCGAAAAGCGTTTGCAGCCATCCCTGTCCCTTCTGAATAGCACATATCTATTAAAGATTTTTGTGTGCTTAGATTTTAAAACTGGTTCCTTGGAGAAACATTACATCTTTCTCGCTGAATTTCCTAAGAAGGCCTCTGCAGTTTCCATTGAACAATATGTTCTCTTCCCATTATAAAAGGAGCACTAACTTCAATTTCGGTTTCAATAATATTGCACAGTTCGCTTCCTTCACTAAACAGAATACCCTTTCTGAAATTATAAGTGGCCTGCGACGCGAAGAACATAGTTCAATTGGATCTCATTTATCGCGCCGACGGAGCAGCGCGGGGAGCGGCACTCACCAAATGGACATCAGCGTGACTCACCCCGTGGAGCCAAACGAAGTGACTTGACCAGCGCTCGTCAAAACTCGTGACGTCACTTCACGTGCGCGGCCCCCGAGCGGCGAGCGGGAGCAACACCCTCTGAAGCGGGCGCGGGTGAATCCGCACAAAGCGGTAAGGTCATGCCGGGATTGTATCATATGCGCCGTTTCGCGATGAAAGCGCGGGAGTTTTGAAACAAACGATTTTCAGGCTGTTCACTGTAATTAACTATCGGCGCGCTGTGCTGTTTCAGGTTCGCCAGACCATTAGCATCGATTAAAGCAATAAAAGTGTTTCAATAAATTTCGTGTCAGTGCTCCTTTAAGTGTTCAGAGCTGCGGGATTGGGAAATTTTTGTCTTTCAGGGCTTGTACTCTTGAAGGGGCGTATTAACCTTTACCGGATGGTTGTATGACGGAACCCGCTCCTTCCGCTGCAAAGCAGCTAGGAGGGGGCCCACGTTCATATCCCTCATCAGATGTCAGTGGGGTTCCCCGGCGGACAGGACCACATGGACTTGGCACCCTTTACGGTGCCTTCCTTTGAGCCGCAACGCCGAGGGCGCAGTTAGCTCACCGTACTACAGGCGGGTTGCGGCGGGGTGGGAAGTGCCGCGGTGCCTTCATCTCCATCTCTTTCCGTGCCCTCGCGTGTGCTTCCTGGCCGGTGGAGAGCAAACAGTGGATGAAGCGGCATTTACCACAGATGTGGTTGCCACCACAGCCGCTGCTGGCTCAGCAAGCGGTGTGGGTTGGGATGGTCTACCAGAGGCGACCCGATCGGGGAGGGAACTGGACCAAGTCGGATTCATGGTACTGGGTCACCGCCGAAAGCAGATGCCGCGCCGCACCCCGGTGAGCCGCATGGGCGTACCTTCCGGAGAGAAAGAGGCGAACCTGTTAGCGTCTCTTGGAGGGAGATGTTTTAAGTCATTTTGACATTTAGGATCTTCTTTTCCTGTTAGAACTTCTCGTACATGCGGGTACCATGCCGCTTGCGGTCCGGGGCAGTTTGCACAGGTGAAGGTGGTGGAGTAACAGTTTTCAATAGCGTGGTTGTGCGCCATGCATTTCGCAATGGTTGTTTTGCTGCGGCTAGACGTTGTACGGTGCCTGATCCGCTGGCACTTGAAGCAGCAGCGCGGGTTAGGTAAGTAGGAATGTACGCCTCACCTATTGAAACCAGCATTGATGTGTTCAGCATTCTTCGATCGGTTGAAAGTGAAGATAATGCGCGTTGTTGGTACCTTTAAAATAACTCTACCGATGATGATCCTCCTGACGGCTGTAACCCTTTGATTCTTCAGGCCTCCCAGAAGGTCGACCTCTGTTTCGTTTAGCTGATTCTGGCTCAGATATCACACCGTGAGAGCTATTGAGGCTGCGGTGGTGTGATACTGATGTCCAGATCTGCATGCAGATTTAGGTTATGAGATTTGTGGCTTGTTGCTCCGTCTTAACTTTTGCTACCACTTCGCCTGTGCGTAGTTTTTTTGCCTCGAAAGATTTGCCCACGCTTCCTTCAAGGGACTTGGAGACGAGGAATAGACTGGGAGGAGACCGTTTTTAATTTTTCAACTGATTGAATCACAAAAAATGGGACAGTTGTCAGGTTTTTTTGAGGAAGTGCTGTTTGGAAGGGGGTAAATGGAACTTTCGGTGCGGCTGCTTTGAAGGGAATTTTTAAGAATACCACAAAATGAAAATATCATCATCATCATCATAACCACCAACCTATCTACGCACACTGCAGGGCAAAGGCCTCTCCCATTCTTCTCCAATTATCCCTGTCCTGGGCCACCTGCGACCAATTTATCTCCGCAAGCTTCTTGATATCATCTGCCCATCTAAGTTTATGCCACCCCCTGGACACCCGCCATTTGTCTGCCTCGCCTTCCCATGCCACTGCAACGACGCAGCCATTGACGCCGAGCCCACAGATCTCGCGCAGTGGACCCCCGAGCCTCTGTGAAGCCACGCAATTACGCCGGCAAAGATAACTAAGCCTCGCATCGTTGTTCGACAGCCTTGCGCCATTTTGTCTACCTCACACGAACGTTTCCCATCGTTCGATCTTTCGCCCCTTTTTGGGTGTCTGCATCTGCTTGCTGGTGGACGCGCCAGCAAGATTGCGCTGTGTATGTCGACGCCTGCCCACACGCGGCACGGAGAATATCATGTCGGGAATTGTGTGGAAGATCCTTGACTCAGTGATGATGTGGCGCCTTGGCATCGACATCATATGGAAGAACTGGCACGGTGACAGCTGCACACCGCCGCTTCCGAAGAAGATCTCAATCAGCATCTCGAAGCCGACATTCGGCAGCAGCGTAAGCCCAGCCTCCCAGTGGAAGCGAATGCTTCCGCCTCGTCAGCCGCGATGCCTTTGATTCTAGACCCAGTCATGCTCCAGAGTCGTGCTTGCTGTTTCAGCAGCTACCTCGCCCTGCAATGACCGTGACGACACCGCCCGACCTGTCATAATCCATCCCGACGTTTGACGGTTCTCACAGCCACAACGTCAACGTATGGCTTGACGACGTGCGCCGAGTGGAGCAGCTTGCTTCGTGGGACGACGCCACCACACACCTGATCGCTGCTAGCAAGCTCAAAGGTACGCCGCGAAACTAGCATCTCGCGTTCGGGAACGAATACGCCACTTCGGCCACCTGGAGTGCAGCCCTGAAGAATACATTTCCTGTAGACCTCACCCTCATTGACTGGCAAAATGAGGTTATTAATGTGTACCAGGCCCCAGGCGAAACCTTGCACCAGTACGGATTTGCCATGTTGAGATCATTGAGTGTTGCCCCGTAAATCTTTCTGGTGCTCAGAAGATCGACTACCTGCTGCAGTGCTTTGCGGAAAGAACCTTGTCATCGCCACCGAACCGGCCAATCGGCCACCCACGGTATATATAAGCTGATATATGCCGCCATGTACTAGCCTCCACCGGAGCGCGCAGGCACCTAAATGCCAAAAAAAAAGACCGCCGCAAGTTGCCCGTTAAGTGAGGCACCCGTCGGAACCATTTAGTGCCTCTAAGGCCTGCGGAGCGCCAGTAGCCTCTCGCAAGAGCCACCTACACCACAGCGCTCTCGACGTGCACAAAAGCGCTAATTTCAGAGCTGCTCACTGACCCACAAAATGCCGCTTAGGTGGCCCTCGGCACAGTATGGCACCCATGCTTTTCGTCGCGACCAATACGTGTCTCAATGCAGTCTGCTACGGAATGCCATGCACTCAGGCTTATCGCTTTCAAATGCCCAACAAGACCAGTCACTTTGCCACTGGTAGTATCCGTCCAGGTGCGTCCAACCCACGCCCAACATACAGTTTGCCCCCCAGCAATGACACAGTTCACCCGTTAAGTTATAAATCGCGAGCAGCGCTGCCCACTTGTTCAAACGCACTGGCCAGGAGAGGAGTCCGGTGAATAGGAAGCGTTCCCGACTCAGGATCAAAAGTGACATCTAAGATCTATTGCCTCTGAACCTGCAAGCATGGTCAACCCCGTGGAACCGAGCCACCTCTTGGCTGTTTGGTGAGGAGGCACAGTGCTTCCTGTTGGTGCTTCCTTTTGGAAATATATCGATTGGGGCCCAGTACTTCTGCTGTTGTTGGAGGAGGCACAGGGCTTCCTGGTGGTGCTTCATTTTGAAATATATTGATTGGCCCAGACAAAGGAGTTGTTGAAGCTGCTGCTTTAGAGGATATTGTACTTCCCCTCATTCTTGGTGAGGACTGCTTCATGGCAGCACAAGCATGCCCCATCTTCGAGCCACCAAAACCAACGCAGTTGCAGCGTACAGCCACGGATGTCACCATTGTCACAAACCAAAAGCTAGTCCCAAGAATGGCAAATGCTTTCATTCCATTTCAATCAGTCTTTTTTCCTAGAGCCAGCCCTATTTCCAAAAACTACTTGCAATATGATCCTTTGCCGTCAGGTAGTACCCACAAAAAATGGAAGCCACATGTGTTCAAGCCCACTTACTCCAAACCCGTCATTATAAAGCACATCTAGTACGGTCATAATCCCTTCAACGTTCAGAAAGAGTGCAACCTGTCGGAGACCCGCCCCCCCCCAACTACCTCCAATCCCGCCAACGGTATAAAACAAGTTCCAACATGCTCCCAACCTTGACAACGGCAAGAAAAAGTCCAAACTACTGCTGCTCAGCCAACTTTCCAGTAATTTCAAGCCCATCAACAACGCGAACCAGCCCACAGCCGCGCAACAAACACCCGCTCAACCACAGTTAAAACGAAACGCTTCGCCAGATGTGGTGCCAGGAAAGACGAAGGACAACTTGTGCCAGCGCCTTGCTGACCACTTCATGAGTGTCATCGACTTGCTTCAACTGCATGAAGCCCACACTTGAAAGACTCCCAGCAGCGTCCGATTATCCAACGTCTGGCTACAACCGCGATCGATTACTTTGTCCTCAGCATGTGCGGCGTACGCTGTCCCACACGGACCTCGACCACGCTCATGAGACTGCTTTATGACTTCAGAGAGCGTCGCCAACATTCTGTGCAAGTACGATTGTCACGCCTTTCACGAGTTGCGAAGCCACTGCAAAAGCCCTTGCTACGCTTGAGTGCATCTACCTTCCAGTGCATGGAAGCAGCACAAGGTACACTCACCTGGCCAGTGCAGCAACAGCCTCAACGTCCACAATGCTCTCGAAGGCTGCCTAGCCAGCTCGACAACTTTGTGCTCGAGTAAAGCGTGCAGCAGTGTTTCCCCGCGTGTGTGAGTATGGAAACCATTGTAAACAATGTGTGGACAAGACTGGGGTGGGATGTGAGCAAAAGCCATATGTACTAGCTTATCACTAGCCGCACCTCCAGTTCGATTAAACCGACGCAGCACCCGTCCCAAGCGAGGTAGGGGATACGCTTGGTTGGTTCTCTCGTTCTTTTGTGCCCACCGCCGGCGTGTCAGTCATGTTGTGCAATGGGCAAATATATGCCTTCTTTTCAATTATTCCATCTCGCCTCACCATGCCCCTTCAGCGCATCAGCCTTCATTTCCAGCACTCACACCGTTGCTCGCTGAGTCGTCGTCAGTTTAAGTGGAACCCTCTTAGCGAGCCTCCCAGCTTCTGCTCCGTAGGTGAGCAAGATTGGTGCAGCTGTCATACACTTTCTTCTTCAGGGACGATGCTAGGCTGTCATTCATTATCTGAGAATTCCTGCCGAAAGCATTCCACCCCACCCTTATCCTTCTGATTGTCTTTGACTCATGGTTGGGATTCGGGGTCACAACTTGGCCTAAGAAGATAGATATATTTGCCTACCACTTCCACTGCATTGCCACCAATCTCAATTCGCTGTGCAGCCCCGGGGTTATATATCATTACTTCAGTTTTCTGCATATTAATTTTCAGGACCTACGGTTCTCCTCTGTTTGTCCAGAGCGGTAAGCATGCTTTGCAATTCGTCCCCCGACTTACTTACCAGCGCAAAGTCATCAGCAAATCTGAGGTTGCTGAGGTATTCTCCATTAACCCTTATCCCACCTGCTCCCGATCCAGCGCTCTTAATATTTCTTGTAAACATGCTGAGAATGTTTACATTTACACAAACCACAGCCTAGCATAACAAAGCAGGAGATGGGGGTACTTTCTTCGTCAGCCTTACCCTGATAGCTGAGCAGGTCCCGGAGCTCCCTGCCTGTTAAAAATAGATAGGGAGCCGATCCGACGGATATGAACCAGGGCTCCGAATGCCACCGTTTCTGGTTTCTCCCCTACCGTTGTCAGATGGTGGAGGATTTGGCACATGAGTGCCGCATCCCAGGGCTAAAGAACCTTTCACCTTAAAACATCTAACCACGTAGATTACAGCATGGTTAGGTGGGCTCAGGCTCCGCGGTGTCACCAATATCGTCACCATGATTACTCAATGTGCCCCGTGCGGGGTCAAGGAAATATCCAAGCAATTATAGAGCAGGGCATTATCCAGTGGATGCTTAGAGGGCACACTTCGGAACCGGTATTCTGATGACGGCGGGCACAGTTGTGCACTATGGAAGCATGTTTTTGTACCTTGTTTTATAGAAAGATGCATATATTTGAACAAGAGAAAAATTTAGGAAGCTCATCCTAATGCGTAAGACTTGACGGTATTGAACCTCGGAAACTGCCTAAATAGTGTTGCATCGTGGCGCCCACGGGAACAGTCATAGTTGATTCACCCAAGTGGCCGACACGCTTCTGCTCACTGGCTAGCCCCAGTCAGTGTTAATTATTGGTAGTGACTATGGGTTATTAGTGACCGGAAGCGGTTTGGCCGGTTAGGTAAAAATCAAGACAGACAGCTGCCATCCAGTACAGCAGTCCTCGTTGGTGTTTCACAACTGCAAGTGATCGGCCTGTATTGATGTTACCCAACCGGACAAACAAATTTCGGTCTCTGACTAGGGAGCCTCAGAATCAATAATGAACAGTGACGCTGTCCAGTCTGTCAGCTGAAGCAGTTATTCGGGTTGGTTGAAATCAAGTAGGACTGCTCCCATGGCGGCGAATGAGCAACACTAACTGTTGCCGCCGAAGCTTTACGCAACCATCACGACCATGACGAAGGTTTAACTGAATGATTGCAGCCGATTTACTTCTTCATTGCAACCTAACCTCCATCACTCCGACCTGACCTCCGGCCTCCATCACTGTTGCTATAAGTGTGTGAATTCATTTTTTAGAAGTGATAATATTGGACATTACCTTTGACGTGTACGCTACGTACGCTATGACGTGTACGCTACGTACGCTATGACGTGTCTTTCTCGTTCCGAGCAGGTGTTGCCACGATTTTGGCACACGCTGGAGTCTTTTTTGGTCAAGGGGAGCAATCTTGGCCAATATCCTTAAGTGAGTATGCGTCACTTGACAAACGTGTGCCGGGGACGCTGGGAGGTTGTCGCGAGGCACGGACACACGAGCGCTCGGCATTTTTTTTCTGTATTATTAACAGCCGGCTGGTCGCCGCAATTTTGGCCAATTTCGTTAAATGGGTATGGTGGGCTTGACGAAAGTGTGGAGAGAATGCTGGGCGGTCGTCGCGAGGCATGCACACTGAAACTCTAGGCATTGTCTTGATTTTGTGAACTTCCTGGTGGTCGCCGCGACGGCGGCGCTCTTGTGCGCACGCTCGGCTATTGCTTGTGTTTTCAAGTGCAGGCACGAAAAATTACGATTTTTTTGAGCAGCTTCGCTGTCAAAACGATTTACTTTAATTGCGTTTTTTTCGTACGCTTCATTGCTTCGTTGTCTTTCGGTGAACTGTATTTAGTTATTTATTTATTTATTGACTCGCTCGGATAATCATAGATGCAGGTCGGCATTAACTAAAACCCGAACGGGGGTGTATAATAGAAAGTCCATACAGGAGTCCGGAAACAGCAAACACCTAATGGTGGCTGTGCATGTCACCATCAATCCACGGGAAAGCAACCGCGGGCCAACTCCCTCCTCCATGTTCTCTCTTCTGCTTTGTCTCCTAAGACTAAACAATACGTCAACCGTACCTAGGCAGTTATATTCTCCTTCGCGGGTATATGGCCTCGCGCGAGAATGTAACGAGATGGGTGTGATTATAACCTCCATGCCGATATATATTGCCGCGACTTTATTATTGCGGGCGCAATCCCCGACCGGCTAACGGGCTGTTTCTTGTTATGGGTATGCGCCCACTGGTGAGCAGAGGAGGAAGAAGTAATCCGAGCTCGCTTGTTCTAGCTGTGGCATCGCCAGTGCTTGCCGGCACAAGTTCGCCCTTTTAATAAACGTAATTTACTCTCCTAACTGGAGTTCGTCGCTACATAAGTGGTGGAGGAGCTGGGTACATGATACCCCATCCGTCAAGGACGCACAGCTCAGGGTCGCCAATTCAAGGCGAGGTTTCCCCCATCCACGGGCGAACCAGCCGTCGTCTACTCGGACTTCCAGCGGAGTGCGGCCCTTTACCTGATCGCACGACCAGGATGACAGGACGGGACGCTAGCGCTGTGAACATGACTCCGACGGGAAGCCCTTTTCAGTACGTAGTTCAGCAGCAGCGTTCACCAAAAGTATTTTACGGAGCGCCTTATGAAGACGCGGAAGATTCGCTTGACCACTTCGAACGCGTGGCAACGTTTAACGGCTGGGACGACGGATTTAAGCGGCGAAATGTGTACTTTTCACTGGAAGAAGACGCGCGAACCTGGTACGAAAACAATGAATCCACGATGCCGTCTTGGGAGGAGTTCCGCCAACGGTTACTAGCGACGTACCCAAACAGTGATCGCAAGGAGAAGGCTGGGGCTGCCCTTCAAGCCCGAAACCAACGCCCGAACGAGAGCGTCGCCATGTACGCCGAACACATGACTCGTCTTTTTAGGCTCGCTGACCCCTCAATGAGCGACGACACGAAGGTCCGACATCTCATGCGCGGCGTCAAGCAAGACATCTTCGCCGGGCTAATGCGGAGTCCCCCGCGAACGGTTGCCGAATTCGTCCACGAGGCTACAACAATTGAAAGGGCGCTCCACCAACGGAGCCCGCCATTACAATCGTAATGAACCAGTTCTTTCCAACGTATCCGAGATGGACGGCCTCGGTCTCCGGGAGCTCGTGAGACAAATTGTTCGGGAAGAGCTTCAAAGACTGCAGCAGGGACAGGTGCCACTGGCTCCGCTGTCCATAGCAGAACTAGTTAGGGAGGAGGTGAGGCAGGCTGTGCGGGTACCAGAACCAGTTGACGTGTTCCGGCAGGATGAACTCCGCTCCTCATATGCAGCAGCATTGCGCCAGCCCATCTATGACGCTCCTCCTGTTGTTGCCTCGGTCGCACCCCAACGTACCCTGGAGCTGTCACCACGTGCACCCTACGCGAGGGAAACGGGCCGCCGGAAGAGCGACATTTGGCGCACCCCTGACAGCACACCTCTCTGCTTCCACTGCGGGGAAGCAGGGCATATCTACCGGACCTGCCCCTATCGCCGAGCTGGTCTGCGTGGATTCCCGCCGAACGCACCACGGCCGCAAAGTGGACAGAGGCCCCCAGAGATCGCGGACTACATCGCCGGACGCCGTAACGTTTTTTCGCCGCAACGCCCCCAGTCTAGGTCACCGTCCCCGATGCGACGCAGGTCTTCCAGCCCACGGTTCCCCTCAGACCCTGCCAGTCGTTCCTCTGGTAGCCCGGAAGGCCGGGGAAACTGAGGCCAGCGACTTCCGGAGGTGAGGCCGCTGATGTCACAAACTGCCAAGATCCTCCACTGCAACGACGCCTACGACGAGACGACGAGCAGCTGCACCTGAAACTTGCGTAACCCAACCGATTACCTGCCTAGTGCTGGTGGATATCGACGGCTGTACGACGACTGCATTGGCCGATACTGGCGCTGACCGTTCAGTCATCAGCGAAACTCTGGCTTCTACGCTAAAGAAAGTGATCACACCCTGGACTGGCCTGCAAGTTCGCACGCCGCAAACATCTGATCACCCCGGTGGGTAGGTGTACTGCGCGGATAAAAATTCACGGTTTCACCTACGTTAACGACTTATTGTGCTCGCTGATTGCTCAAGGGACTAATTCTCGGCATGGACTTTCTGCAGACAAACGGGGCAGTCATCGACCTGCAAAAATCAAAAATCAGTTTTTCGACAAAGGGAGCTTAGCAACAACACACAAACGAAGACAAGCGCGACGGAGCGTTACGCATTTTTGACGACGACGTCACGCTACCGGCCCGTTCTAGCGTTCTCGTAATGGTCAAAAATGACGCATTCGCGGACTTGGAAGGCATCGCTGAAGGCAAAATTCAGTTATTACTGGATAGGGGTATTTCTATAGCTAGGGGATTTGTCAACTTGCGCAATGGATGGTTTTGGTCACCAATTTTTTCCAACGAACGTCGCCATCTTCCGAAAGGCACTGCAGTTGCATTCATTGAGGAAGTCGCTGACGTTACGCACGTGAACGCGCTCAGGACGGTTCCTCTTGATTCGCTGACAGGCGACATCGACATACCAGTTGAAATAAACAACGACCTCGCGACCACTCAGAAAGAAGCCCTAAAACGTGTAGTGCACGATTTTCCGACTGTTTCGCCACGTCTTCCAAAGTGCGTCGTACTCCCATCGCGAAGCATCGCATCGTGACTGATGAATCCACCAGACCTATGCGGCAACAACCCTACCGCGTGTCGCCTAACCCAAGGGAGGCCATCAAGACACAGGTCAAAGAGATGCTCGCCGATGACGTTATCCAGCCATCTAAAAGTCCGTGGGCCTCACCAGTTGTACTGGTAAAGAAAAAGGACAATACGCTTCGCTTTTGCGTAGACTATCGCAAACTAAACAGTGTCACTAAACGCGACGTTTATCCACTTCCCTGAATAGATGACACGCTGGACCGTTTGCGTAACGCTAAATTCTTCTCTCCTGGACTTAAAATCTGGTTATTGGCAAATCGAAGTTGATGAAAGAGACCGTGAAAAACAGCATTCGTACACCCGACGGCCTATACGAATTTAAAATCCTCCCATTTGGCCTCTGCTCTGCCCCCGCAACGTTCCAGCGCATGATGGATACCGTACTCGCTGGACTGAAGTGGCAGACTTGCCTTGTTTACTTGGACGATGTAGTCGTATTTTCTAGTTCTTTCGAAGAACATCTAACACGACTGCGAAGCGTTCTGGAAGCGATCCGCTCTGCAGACCTGACTATTAAGCCTCAGAAATGCCACCTTGGGTTCCAGGAGCTAAAATTTCTTGGTCACATGGTTAGTGCTCGAGGCGTCCGCCAGATCCGGAGAAAACAGCGACCCTGCAATCTTTTCCAGTTCCAACGGACAAAAAAGCTGTCCGACGTTTCTAGGTCTCTGTGCCTATTACAGACGCTTTGTTGAAGGGTTCTCTGGAATTGCGGAGCCACTCACGCGCCTTACAAGAGACGACGTACCCTTCGTTTGGACAGAGGACCAGCAAGTGGCATTTGATGACCTGCGTAGCCGCCTGCAAACGGCCCCAATCTTGGCACACTTCGATGAAGATAGCGACACAGAAATCAGAACTGACGCCAGTAACGTCGGCATCGGTGCTATCTTGGTTCAGTGGCAGCAGGGTGCCGAGAAAGTTATAGCCTATGCCAGTCGCACACTGTCTAAAGCTGAACGCAACTATTCGGCGACAGAAAAAGAATGTCTTGCCGTGATATGGGCTATAACTAAATTTCGACCATATTTGTATGGAAGGCCCTTCAGAGCCGTAAGCGACCACCATTCGTTGTGCTGGCTTGCCAACCTCAAGGACCCCTCCGGTAGACTTGCTCGATGGAGCCTACGGCTGCAGGAGTACGACGTAACGGTTGTTTATAAATCCGGAAAGAAGCACAGTGATGCCGATTGTTTGTCGCGGGCGCCAATTCTGAATGATGCACATGAAACGGAAGAGGATTTTCCGTTCCTCGGGGTCATCCATACTGCGGACATGGCCCTTTACCAGCAGCAGGACGCGGAACTACGGCCACTTATCGAACACCTTCGCGGCGAAAACACTACGCCACCACGCTTCTTTCTTCGAGGTTTGCCTTCGTATTCCCTGCGAATAACGTGCTCTACAAACGCAGCTACGGCAGCAAAGAAAAATTTCTTCTGGTCGTGCCCTCTGCTCTGAGAAGCGAAATCTTACGAGCTTGTCATGACGAGCCTTCTGCCGGGCACCTAGGCGTTAGTCGCACGTTCGCTCGGATTCATGAAAGGTATTACTGGCCCAACCTTCTCCGATCAGTACGACACTACGTGAGGACTTGCAGGGATTGCCAACGCCGCAAGAAGCCTCCCGTCAGACCACCGGGATTCCTTCATCCAGTGGATCCTCCGGAACGCGCCGTTCCGGCAGGTTGGGATGGATCTACTTGGGCCTTTTCCAAATCGGCGTCGGAACAAGTGGATCATTGTAGCCCGATTACTTGACGCGTTATGCCGAGACCAAGGCCCTTCCCAACAGCACCGCTTCTGAAGTCGCCAAATTCTTCGTTGAAAATATTGTTCTACGCCATGGCGCGCCCAAGATTATTATTACAGACAGGGGCACCGCTTTTACTGCCACCTTCCTCCAGGACGTCTTCAAACTAACTCATAGCACTCACCGCAAATGCACTGCTTACCACCCTCAAACCAACGGCCTCACCGAACGCCTTAATAGAACCCTCACTGACATGCTATCCATGTACGTCGATCTGGAGCCACAAAAACTGGACGAAATTCTTCCCTACGCAACGTTTGCCTACAACACTGCCATGCAAGAAACACCTCGATGCGCACCGTTTGAGCTTGTTTACAGGACGCTCCGTAACGACAACTTTACATGCAATGTTGCCTGTTGATGAAACAACGTAACCGCCACCGATGCGAGGCTTTTACCCAATGGGCGGAGGAAGCACGCCAGCTCGCACGTGTCCGCATTCGACACCACCAGAATCGACGCGGAGAAGTACAACAAGGGGCGGCCGTAGCGTCGAGTACGAACAGCGACCTTGTATGGGTTTGGACGCCGATTCGCCGCCGAGGACGTTCAGAGAAGCTGCTTCGGCGATACTTTGGGCCTTATCGTGTTCTCCGCCGGCTCTCAGACATTAACTACGAGGTCGTACCCGAGGGCACACCAGCACGTTCTTCACGACGGAGGCCGGACCCAGAAGTTGTGCACGTGGTACGCATGAAGCCGTACTACACCCGTCTTGCGAATCCGCAGCGTGATGATTACGGTTACGTGCCATGACACTCGCCGATCACTCAACGTCTACGTGACTGTTTTTCATTTTGCTTCCGTGGCATCGGGCCGATGCCAAGTAGGAGAGGGAGCAATGCCGCGACTTTATTATTGCGGGCGCAATCCCCGACCGGCTAACGGGCTGTTTCTTGTTATTGGTATGCGCCCACTGGTGAGCAGAGGAGGAAGAAGTAATCCGAGCTCGCTTGTTCCAGCTGTGGCATCGCCAGTGCTTGCCGGCACAAGTTCGCCGTTTAATAAACGTCTTTTACTCTCCTTACTGGAGTTCATCGCTACAATATCTGCACATGGAAAACATAGCGTGTTTTAAGAGAACCACTGATGTACAGGTTCAACAGAAAGGTCTGAATTGCGAAGTATGTGCGTTTCAAATGCTGAATAAAGGAAGATAAATGTGCGTCTTGTGAACCGCATTTGTAATAAGGTTCTAAATTTTCAAAGTAGTGCTCAAACCCTCAAGACAATTGTGATCCTCGTGATGCTCTCAATGGGTAAATGTGGATTGTCTAGTGGTTGCCAATTTCGTTAGATTTATTCTTGGTCAGCGGAGATAAAAAAGGGTTGTCATCTCGCTAAGCGAGTATAAACGATATCATAGACTCTGAGGTAAGACATAGTCATTAGGGACGCCGTGTCACTTACCTGTTTTGATTAAGATGACTGGAGATGACGACCTAAAAAAGGAGGCAGGCTTCTCTGCTTCATGAGACAGTCGGGACCGCGTCAAAATCTTCTACGTCTAAAGAAAGTATAGAATGCCAAAACGTGCGTGCTCCTATGCTATATACCTAATACGCGAAGCGTACATTAGGATATAATTCCTCGGTCAGTTCCACGGATGCCGTAAACACGTGTCGTTCTCCCCTTAGTGGGGTAAGCGATATCCCTTGTTTGTCTACATGCGGGCTCAGAGGAACAGCTTCTGCGTTTCAGGGAGGGATATTGATATTATTGATACGCTATTCTTTCGTACTGCCAGGGGCAAACAGGCCTCCTTTGTTGCCAGAATACGTGCTCAGGCATGGAATACGTGCTCAGGCACGCACTTCTCCTTCCGTCGGCGCATAAGTTTTTGCGCCGGCCGCATTCCTTCTATTAGCAAACGATTCGCCTCATGGTTTCATGGTGGCGAATGGCACCTACACACTTTTCCGTGGTATAACGACTTTGTGGAACGATGTTAACCTTCTTACGAGTTGCCTAACTCTTGAATTACTGCGCCTTTTCAAATCTATCACTGGTGAACCATGGTTTTTATTGCAGATTTAGACTTGTAGTCGTTTCTCGTACAACTAATGCACCCCACTGGTTAGTCTGGGCACTGTGCTTTTAGAATCAGTTTAAATTTTCCCGCTCCAGCGACATTGAGATTTTTGGCGGTTTTTTGCCAGCTTAGGTGCGCATGTTTTCGCAAAAGGGGACGTGGCTACTGCAGTTGACAAAAAAGCATGCCACTTGTGGTTATGGAGCATTACTATCAGCATTTTTTATCAAAGCCCTCCTAGCAAGTAAAATACTGGATAATGTTGGTAGCTTTGTAATCCCACAGCATTGAGAGGTGATAATTACTCGAAAATGAATCCAGCTATTCACTAATGATCTTTGGTTCGGAGAAATGGTAGCTTTTCTCTCACACCTTGTTTCTGAAGGTCGCTCGCGTGTCTAACAAGTGGATCGGGAATTTTCAGCCAGTTTCCAGCAGTTTCGGTTTCGTTTTTCCATTGCGAAATTCATATTTGGCGGTACTACGCAGTCACACAACTTCAAGCCTATTTGCCATGGCGTCTCTATCGCCTGCTACCGTTCCTCCAAAAAAGCACGCCGCTCGGGATTCTACTTCACCCACGCCTTACTTCTGCGATAACACCTTCAGCTCAAAGTCAAAGGATAACATCGAGTCATCAGATATCAGTTCGGACGAGGAGAGCGCCTCATATCGGCCTTGAACACCGCCTGCTGTTCACCGGCCAGTTTCATTTCCCTACGAAGGTATTTCCAGACGTCTAGTTTTGAAGCTTAGTAGAGCTGCCTATTTTCTCAAAGTTTCCAGCAAGGTTGATAATATTTGTTTTCCAAAATGGTAGGAGGCGCTGCAATCAGGAGGGTCATTGTGCTGAACTTTCTTCATAGCACGACAGCTGCTTAGTAGAAGCTTGCTAGGCGTGATTCTAGCACATAGCACATAATTCCTGCAAGCAAGGCTACCAGAGCGATTCAATAGTGGTGTTAAACTGCAAATGACAGTTCTGACAGATAAGTGATGATCAGAACGTCAACGAGCCTCCGCCCCGGCGTTTTGTTTTCAACTCCAAGTGCATTTTCTCGTATCGCTTGCTCGCCTTGGACCTTGTGCTGTCTGTAATCATTTAAACGGTGTTTTTATTTCATGTGCGGAGTAACTGGTCTTTAATATTGTCAGACTAGCAGATTTATTCCAGAAAAGCATCCAAAATTGCGAAATTTGAAACAGAGGTTAGGCTTCACCACAAGACATCGGCACTACGTGTGCTAGCGCTTTCCTTTATATCTGGCAAAATGTAGCGAGCGAATCAATATTTTTTCTAGGACGGGTTTCTGAAATGCTTGTCGACAAAATGTATATTCTAAATTTTATTGTATATTCTAAACAATTGTTTATAAAAAATAATAAAACTTCAAATGTTAGAAAGAATATTGAATCATGTGCATTTTACGTCACTCCAATATGTGCCTAACCGATATGTTTAGAACAGAAAAAATGTTATCTTAGACCCCTAAAAATCAGTCAGTTTTCCGCGGTAAGAAAAGAGCAAAACAGCGTTTGTCCATTGTCACTAAGTACTTTTTCTGTTGTTGCAAATGTTATTCTCAATCACCCAAACTCAAACATAACCAGGTGTGTATTAGCTAATGGTTTCTACGACGACTAGCAGTGATTAACATATTGAACTACAGGCCGTCTTCTTGGAAAGGAACATCTCCCGTCAAACGCGAACATATGTCCAGCTCGCGTGCACGATAACAAAATAACAAGCTTGAGGGTTTACCTGCCTTTTTAATGTAGGTATTATTTTTTATGCAGCAGTAGAACTGGGAAACAGTAGAAATAAATGTGCCCAGGTTCAAAAACACAATGTCGGGAACGAATGATATTAACACAAGCATCCTACCGTTCCCTAATCGTAACACTAGGGGTCATAGACCTTCGGAAATATAACCGATCAATTTGCACAAGCTAAGAATTGATTCACCAGATGCCGTGAAAATCGAGAGCCAACTCGTACTTGTGCTTCCGACGGCGGGTACGTCTTCCTGAAAGCACGCAGTTCATTCCGTTTTCCGAAAACTTCAGAAAGGCCCGCCAGGCGCACAGCTGGGTACTCTCTTTCCCAGGGTACTCTCTCTCATTCGTTGCGCCCAACGCTACCAAGGCTACAGATAGTGATTGTGCTCTTTTCGCGACGATGAAAGTTGGGCCCAAGTCTGCTAAAAGCAATTACTCAAACATACAGCCAACTGCAATTTTGTAAATACGGTTTTTACAATGTTTCCAGTACAGAAAAATTTTCGTGCGTTATCTGTAGCTCCATTTTTAGTTACAAGACGAACTCGGAGATGTCGCTATGTGTTCACGCAGAATGCTGCGAGCTGAGGGCGTCTGAAATTTGAGCGGACTACGCGAACGTTGTCCTAACTCCGGCTTATATTTTCAGCCGCGTAAGCGATTCTCACCGGCCCGAGCACCTACACCACGACACAAAGCTGAGCAATACAAGTTTTTATTTGTGACCGAATACTTGCGGAGCTTCGACGGATTTGTGGTGCTGCACGCTTGCTCTCTCCCTCCGGATGCTCTGCCCTCTTCACATCTCTGCGCCTGCCCTACCGCACCTCCTCCCATGACAGCCTCCAGTAAGAACACCTTTCGTGTTCACATATGTTCACTTTCGTGTTCACACCTAATAAATTCGAGGGAAACAAGAAATCCTTGTGTGGCTGACCTAATGACCTTCAAGTTAGCGACATTAGGTTTCCACATTGATACAAGCCCCTTATCTGCTGTGCGTGCGCAGCGTCACCAAGTGCTTCGCTTAACGCTCTTTTGGTTGCTTTATGCATGTGCTAAAAAAAGCTCTATTATTCTGCTTGAGTTGCATAGGGGTAGAACCGTTGAGTTGGGATCTAACGCCTCGATTTCGACTCGAGAAATTTCCATACTTTGAATAAACCCGTGATTACCTAAATTAAAGATGATCACTGCTCTCAATTCTGCAAACCTCTTATGCACGTTGCATTTAAGTAATAACGTGCCCGGGAATGCAGAATGATCCCTTTAGAGACCGATCAAAAATATTGTAGACTAACAAAAATTGCTTTCTTTCTGAAAGCCCGCCGAACTGAAGTGCACTATTTTAAATTCAGCAAAAACAGGGCACAAGCTATTTGTTTCAGTTTTAGAGCCAATGACGCACGGCACCACGTGACGCTTCCTTGACACAAATCGTGCAGCTTAAGGGTAACCATGACCAGAAATATCTTGTTAAGTTTGTTTTATTCGAAGATATTTGTTTCACATGTGTAACCAAATAAGCGCTTTGTATGAACCAATGATGTTTGTTAGCCCAGAAAAAGGCAATTTAAGCCAAAATTTTAAGCTCCAGCTAAATTGCACATTTCGCGACGTGAACAATGGCGTCATACGAGCCGGTTATGAAACAGATACTAATATGTCGACTGTATATAGCACCCACACGAGGGAGTCGACCGGAATGCGGGCCATTTTAAAATACTAGTAAAACCTAGTGCACCCGCAGCCCTAGTCGTGGAATCGCCTGATCCGGGAACAAAACTCTCGCCGAGGAGCTCGCTTGCATTTAAAGAACCTCACACCACTTGAACGCTCAATGCTTCTAAGTGCACGAGCGGCAAGAGTTGTGGATACGCGGTGGACGGGAAAGCGACCATTCCGCATAATATGCCACAACAGACGAACGCCCGCCGTCGGCACCGCTGCCTCGTCCAGCCCCGTCGCGACGGACGAATACAGAATGGTACGTATGTGCCGTATTTTCATTTCAAGTAGAAGTAATCGGTATGCCAGTTGCCGGTGACGGTACATGGAAAGCCGTTCGCTCGAGCTCTCTGCTCCACCAGAAAGATCGAGGTCAATGCGCGGTGTACGGCAATTTTTTTTTTGTGCCCAGGTCAGCGCTTTCGGCATTTGACGAAGTCGGCGACGAGCGTGAGCATCTTCCGGGTCCTTGCCGTAATCACTTCCTCGGAAATGAAGCGAGCACACTTCCTACTTCCTTTAGACTCTCTTTTCCCTCATCCCTTTGCAATGTTCACAAATAAAGCCACTTGCTTCGCAGGTTCGTCGTTGGGCAGCACATGAGAAAGGAGATCTCACCGGCGGGGATGTCGCACTCCCTCGACGATTTGCCCGTACTACATGGGCATTTTCAAACACAGCAACGAAATTTTATTGTAAAGTACTCGAACAACTGCTTCGTTTTTCGTGGGTGTAAATGTAAACGAGCTCGTAACGACAGCAGCAAGCTAAAAAGAACCTAATTGATACCGAAACCTTTACTCTAGTGGCACAATCTCGTTGCTGCTCTGTGTTCCTTACTTCCCTTGTTTCTATTTTTACCTTTCTCTGCATGGCGATATGACGGCCAACCTCCTGTGAAGGATTACGATACAAGCAAGGTCGCGGCTATGCGTGCTGGTGAACGGTTCGTTGGCCCCGAAGAGCCTCGAACCCGAAAAGCGTCTGCGCGACGGCGAGATGTCGAGATTGGCCGGCGGTAGTTTCGTCCGCATTGGCGCACACGCGCGTGGGGATTCTTACGTTCGGAACTTCAACCGTTTACTCCACCGTTCTTTGTCATAAAAAGAATGTGCAGTATGTTTCACGGGCATTAGCACTATGCAAACTGTAAGCCCTGCCTAACATGCGTTTGCTTTTGCCGGCCTCCGCCAATCGCAGAGCATTCCCGAGTGACATCATAGGTTCTGTCACGGAAATGAGCTGGTGGGTCGCATGTAATCCTTTTTTTCCTAATTATGTAGCTTATTTGAGCGAAGTTGCGTTATAAGTGGTGTCGTTAGGTTCTAACGAGGCAATCTTTCGAATGAACCAAACTTGTGTTTTCTCTTCATGGCTCCTTTAAGGTAACTGGCGGTATCGACCAGGAGAGATATCTTGTTAACGTCGCCGAATATGCTCCTCAGTACGGTAGTCGATATTTGTTTCACATGTGTAACCAAATAGCAGGAACGCGTTGTATGAACATCATGATGTCTGTTAGCCCAGAAGTCAAGCGAGCTGCCTTTTAGCACGGTCAAAAAATTGTTCAGCTGCCAGGCTATGATAAAAAAATGTAGCGCGCCGCATAAACGTGTGTTGTTCTGCAGGCCGGTTAGCATGGTTCCACGATCGTAATTATTCGGAGCTGTATTATTTTCGTCGCCATTGGAGCGGGACAAAATATTTAGCCTCGAATTAGGGCCGAGATTCACCATCAAAGACCTGTGATAAAGATATTACGTTTCCGGGAGGAACAACGTGCTTGTTTATTGGTTTAATTACGAAATATGTTTCTTGGAAAAAATGTAAAGACACCTTTTCTGCACAAAACATGGAGGACACAACGGTGTGGCACTAATTCCGCTCGTTACAACTGACTCAGAGCTTCACTGTTTTGGCAATAAGAGGAGTAACAAAACTATGCAAGCTGATAACCCTGAAGCATCACCAAGCAGACGATCACTTAATGCGAACCAATGTACCAGCGCCTTTTCTCCGTCAAAGAAAGCAAGAATCCACGACCCGATAAAAGAAGGTGAAAAGGGGATTTAATTGGTCCGATATGGTGGCTGACCTTTACAAGACACCACAAAATTTCCTCCGTAGGCACTTTCCACTTTTTGTATGCACAGGATGTTAGTGTAGTAAATGCTTAGATTTTGTGCACAGCAGACTGCTTTCCATTGGATGGGAAACCTCAGCTGCTCAGTCTTTTGAGTCCTTGTTGCCAAATCCTAAAAATGTTGCACCGATTTCCTCACCCTCGGTCATTCTGAAGACTTATTTTTTATACCCTCATACCCTTTGTCAATAAGAGAAGAAATAAATGCTATCTTAAGTTGCGCATGATGACATCAGATAGTGGCTATTCGCGGCTTGAGAACACGCTTTTGGATTTTAGCCGCATAAAGGCAACCAAACGTGAGGTGCTTACGCCTTGCGCCAGAAGGCAGTCTGCACATTTCAATCGACAGAACGTAGTGTCGTGTCTCCCAGGAAGGCGGGAACAACTGCTTCGTGACTTTTCCCACTCACAAATGCTTGGAAAGTGAGAAAGCATTGCGAAAACTGCATTCGCGAGAAAGCTACCTAAAAGAAGTCGTAATTGATCCCAGAAATTTTTACTCTAGCTGGCTGTTCAACAAACTCGTTGACTTTCTCTGGTAACCCTTACTTCTTACAAAACGTTGCGATATTTGTTTGTGTTGATCTCTGCATATAGAAATGACAAATAAGGCAGAAAAAAAATCCGCAACAAGGGCAGAAAAAAAATCCGCGTTGTTTTTTAATCTTTCCAGTTAAAGCCTAAATTTGTCAAAGTAGTGTTCGTGAAACGCAATCAATCAGTATTTGAGAATTAGGCAACCACCTAATGAAGCATCAAGTAAGCAGCAGGGACACAATCAAAATTGAAAAAATTACTCCCACCTCCCCTCGTCGGAACCCCTGTGTAGATGCGACGCATAGGGGGTTCCGTTGTTGTTTCCGTTAGGTTGATTAGGTTAGGTTTCCGTTAGGTGCCGTGAACCCCCTGCCGCGGCTATGACGCACGTGGCACGGCTATGACGCAACACAATTCAACACAATCCACTTTAATCCAATCCAATCAAAATCCAATCGAATCTAATCCAATTCAATAAATCCAATCCAATCCAAGCCAAGCCAAGCCAGCCAATCGAATCCAATCCAATCAATCCAATCCGATGCCCCTCGCGAGAGATTGTTTTGCGATCGGAGAGGAGAGGGTGAGCGGCGGAAAGCGCATATCGCGCGCCAAGGAGAATGGGGGAGGGGTGTGGACGGACAACGACAACGCCGTATGAAGGGACAACGCGAGTGAATGAGATGCCGTCGCATCTAAAATTTGCCAACCGTGTAGAGTTGCGACGTACATAAAAAAGCCTCCAACCGAAACATACCACGCCTTTGGGACAAAAGGTATAGATTTTTGATACCGTTGCAGAAGTTTTCAATGTGTTTCGAAGCTATCCCAGCTGATAATTTGTTTCCTTTTTCATTATTGTGCAAGTAAAAACTTAGTTGCGCCAACACAACAGAAACGGAAACTTCCTATCTATATTATAAACTAAAGTGACTACTTTTTCAGACCCGATGCCACCGATTCTCCGGGGATATTGTTGTGATTGCGATGAAAGTATTAGGGAACTTCGTCCTTATGTTGTTTTTAAATACGCGCCGATTATTGTGTTTCCGGCAACATTAACACTTTTAAGCATAAGCAGAAAAGCATTAGAAAGAAACCTCCAGGGAAAAGAGCATACTCGCAGCTTTAAGCAGGCTTCGAAATTTGTCTAGTGCTAACAAGGTGTTCGTCATTATATCTCCCTTTTATGCAACAGGCGGCAGGTGCTGTAGGTGAGATCAAGTGAGCACAATCTAAACTGCGATTGTTTACAAGCACCGATATACCTGTAAGGACAAGAAAACCTGTGTTTTAAACAGCAAAGGCAATAGTGAAGCCGTGAAACAAAATAAAAGAAAATTCCTGAAACGATCGACAAGAACGGCACTTGTAGACCACTGTATGGTAAGGGTACTATTCTGTGAAAACGCCAGATCTCATGCAACGTGACATGGCACAAAAAGATAAGTGCCTGGGAAGGTACAGAAAAACAAGGACCACGAGGTTTTAAATTGTCTTGAACAGCATTTTATCCTTCTCCGCATGGCCTTATTGCACAATGCCAGATAATTTTTTATTAAAGAAACAGTCATTAGTACCGGTTTGTTGCACGTAT
>JABSTR010000737.1:30000-40846 GCA_013339765.2 Haemaphysalis longicornis | reverse complement strand
TACAAGAAGTATTCAAACGTTGGATGGGGAACAGGGGGGAGTAAGG
Organism: Haemaphysalis longicornis; assembly: GCA_013339765.2. NCBI lineage: Eukaryota > Metazoa > Arthropoda > Arachnida > Ixodida > Ixodidae > Haemaphysalis > Haemaphysalis longicornis. The sequence continues at coordinate 40,800 of JABSTR010000737.1, read as the reverse complement.
GTTAATGGAGAATACCTCAGTAACCTCAGATTTGCTGATGACGTTGCCTTGCTAAGTAACTCGGGGACGAATTGCAGCAGATGCTTTCCGCACTGGCGACCAGAGTAGAACCGTGGGCCTGAAAATTACTATGCAGAAAACTAAAGTAAGAACAATAACCTCGGGACAAGCACAGCAGTTTGAGATAGATGGCGAGGCAGTGGAAGTGGTAAGCGAATATATATACTAGGCCAAGTTGTGACCCCAGATCCCAACCATGAGGCAGAGATAATTAGAAGGATCAGAATGGGGTGGGGTGCATATGGCAGACATTCTCAGATAATGAATAGCAGCCTACCATTGTCGTTGGAGAAAAAAGTGTATGACAGCTGCATCTTACCGGTACTCACCTACGGGCGCAGAAAAGGGTTCAATTTAAAATGAGAACGACTCAGCGGGCAATGGAGCGGAAAATGATAGTGTAACATTAGGGACAAGAAGAGAGCTGAGTGGGTCAGGGAGCAAACTGGTGTTAAAGACATATTAGTAGAAATTAAGAAGAAGAAATGGACGTGGGCAGGGCATGTAATGCGAAGGCAAGATAACCGCTGGTCATTAAGGGTAACAGAGTGGATCCCTAGAGAAGGCAGCGCTGCAGGGGGCGGCAGAAAGTTAGATGGGCAGATGAGATCAATAAGTTTGCGGGGATAAATTGGTCACAGTTGGCACAGGACCGAGGTAAGTTGGAGAATTGGGAGAGCCCTTTGCCCTGCAGTGGGCGTAGACAGGCTGGTGATGATGATGATGATGACTTGTATTTACAAAAACAAGTTAGAAGACACAGTTCTTTTTTTCTTAAACAAGCATTTAATGTTTGAAATTTTCAAAAATTTAGTTTATTACGTTTTAAACTTCTGAGCACATAGGTTTTGGCAATTACGTTGCGTCATGGCGGCCATCGGAGCAGTCATATTGATTTTACCCAACGGACGAACTGCTTCTGCTGACTGCCCTGCCAGAGATACTGTTTATTGTTCATAGTGACTCAGGCTAGTCAGTGAGAGGAAGCGGTTTTGCCGGTTGAGTAAAAGTCAAGACATGCTGCTCCCATCCACTACGGAAATCCTCGCTGCTGTCGTTCCGCATCAGGAAGCGTTTTACCCGACCGGCGCGATCGCTTCCGCTGAGTGATTAGCCAGAGTCACTATTAACAATTAACAGTGATCATCTCAGTGAGCGGAAGCGGTGTGGCCGGTTGGGTAAAATCAACCTGACTGACATGACCGCCATTATGCAACACTGTTGCATAATGGCGGCCATGGAAAACCTTGGAGAAACCTTGGATAAGGAGGTCTAGATACCCAAATTTAGAGCATAACGAACTTCAAAACTTCTAAAAAAATATTCAAAAGAACTAAGTGCTTATAAGATTAAAAAAAGTGTCGTTTTGCCCATCTTATCGACAAAAATTAAATGCATGAAATCTGTTTGGTATTCTAGCAAAGCGAATGCGTTTGAAAGGTAATTTTTGTAATTCACAAGAGTGGTCAATGGGATGAACCTTCTGAAGAGTTGCGTTCGGCGATCACCAGACTGAGATAGAGGTATAATGTTGCACTCCTTCTTCATGGTGGACATGTCTGTATTGTCTTACCCAGAATCGTTCCTTTTTCGAGATTTTCAAGTAACCGTTGTGGCAAAACGGCAGCCCGGTTTCACGCACGCGCCGCGTGTCCAGGGATCTTATGAGAGCTTTTCGGTCGACCAACCGGCCTATGGATAAATGCATTAGTTTTGACAGAACGCCACCGGTCCCACTAAGAAAGCTTTCGCTTTAAAAAGCGGCAAAAACCACGGGAGAATATTCGCCAAATACAAGACCGCCGTGGTTTACTCATTCCTTTGCCTTGTGGCCGGCAGCATGTAGGCCAAAGTGGGGGATGCTTGAACATTGGGCTGAATGTAGCACGCATCCAGTGTCAGAGCGAAATCTGCATGGTGCCATGGCTGGCTCGCCGCGCACGTGTCGTCCTGCAAGCGTACCCCGGAATTCGAGCAGTGTCGAGGGATCAAGTACCACAGAGATCAGCGCACGCGTGAGCTGCTGGCAGCTAGCACGATACGCAAGAGTGGTACTGATTGCGTTTGCACCCCATCTGTTGCCTAGTCTCCGAAGGAGATAGCATTTATTTAAGATTAACTTAAGCCAGTGAAATTGTCGAACTGACACCATGAATACGAAGATGCTTGTTTGTTGTATACAGTGTGTCCCAGCTATCATGCACCAAGATTTTAAAAAGAGCAATGACGTTACTCGAATAAAACCTAGTGCATAATGTTTCCAGTACAGTGGAGTATTGGCCAGTAATTTTTGCGTTAATGAAAATTAATTAATTATTTAACTCGAGAAGTATTGTCCTCAGCATTAAAGTGTCAATGAGGCACTTTAGGTACCCACGAGAAGCATCCAACTGCGGTATTTTCAGCGACGAACTAATGGCGTACTCATTTGTTCTGACTGATAAAGAAATCCTGCAAAATATGAAAAATACCGCATGAAGGCGCTCCTGCCCGCATCGTAAAGCAGTGCCCTTACGTAACTTCCATGTCCCATGACGGTCTTACGTAACTCCCAAGTGCATCCACTCCAAATTCGACAGCATTAAATTAGTGAGCTCTGTTCGGCTAAGGGCGCCAATGCGAGCACTCCGTGCCCACATGTGCTTTGATGCAACGACCACAGAGATGCTGTCTCCAGTGTGCCGTGTGCAACGCATGTATAATGATTATTTTTCTGTATCATAATTGATTGATTATGGGGCTTAATGCGCCGAAACTACACAGGCGATGGGGCGCGCCGTAGTGGAGGGCTCCGGATTAATTTTGACCACCTATCTTTACCGTGCGCCAAAATCTCAAACACATGGGCGTTTTAGCTTTTCGCCTTCATCTTGTGCAAAATTGGACGTCTTTTCTGGCGATATTAAGTCGTTCAACCGTGCTCTTACAAATACAGGTATTTGAAGCTCTTCATGGCCTCTCATTATAGTATATGAGGGATCCCGAGTTTCCGTTTTTGTTTGTATGCGTGTGTGCGAGGGTTCATGCGGGAGTACGTGTTGTGCATACATATCAATGTGCTTCACACGTATTTCGCAATATCTGTATTCTCCTGTATGACACGACCATTTGACTGTTTAGAGCATGAGTGTTTACAGGTGCCTACATTTTTATCATGAACCCTGTCTTCGTGCATGCTATGTAGAGAGAGAGAGAGAAGAGGAGAGAGCTCTTTATTAGATGAAAGCAGAGAGGTTTGCCGGCATGGTTTCCCCGCCTGCATGCTACTCTGCCGGGATGGGGCGAAGGGCGTAAAGGCCCTAAAAGAAGTAGGGCAGAAGAAAGATGGGAAAAGAAGAGATAAAAGAAAAGTGAACACGAAGCTTTGCGTGGTGACTTAAAAGTCCACACGATCTGACACGTAAAGTTCTAAATTGTCTCTGCGAGGCCGATTCCGGTAAATAGTCAAATAAAGCAACCAACCACTTTTCTATGGACGATGGAGAGGGCCAGGGTCCAAGGAGACCTTTCAAGCTATAGATGCGTTGTTGAGGCCACTCAATCTTTTTCTGCGAGGTGAGTTCTTTCTTGGATGTATGCCGGACACTCTAGAAGGACGTGCTCTACTGTTCGGGCAATCCACAATTATCGCAATAGGGGTTTGCAGTTAGACCGAGGCTGATGGCGGGTAAGAGTTCGTGAGCGCTGCGTTGAGACGCAACCGGTTGGTAAAGGGTTTTCAAGCTTACGTGGAATCCGCTCTGGTAGCCTCATTCTGAGTCCAGGGTCTATATGGTGCAGGAAAGGGTGCCGAGTTTCAGGACAAGACCAGAGGCGGTTTCGCTCCGCTAAGGCAAGCTCCTTCGCTAGCGCCGCGGCCTCGTGTTTTGTGAAAAAAAATCCCCGACCGTAATATTCGTATCTTACATGTGTAATTTGTGTGTGTGTGTGTTTATGTGTATGTGTGCGCGTGTCCCTGAGTGTGCGTGTGCGCATGCGTGCGTGTGTGATTGTGCGCGCACGTGTATGATTGTGTGTGTGCGTGTGTGAGAGCATGCGTGCGTGCGTGCGCGTGCCAGTGTGTGCTGCTACACTGTACTTCGCAATTCTCGGAATTTCGCATTCAGTAGACATACTTCATTGTTTGTTTCGTCTGTGTGCCGCCCCGTACTTCTAGTGTACCACCCAAGAAAGCCTAGTGCTGTTGGTGGGCACTCACAAACAATAAAGCTAAAGCTATTCAACGAATATCTAAGGTCAGCTTCACTGCTACACACACCTGCATTGCTGGCGCAATGTGTAACGCGTTTTTCTTCTATTTTTAATTCTTCCATATTAATTCTGAAGGTTCTAATTATCTGCGTTAGCTATATTGAATGAATAATTGGGTTCACATAACCAAAAATGCATTTTATTTTACAGATTAAGGCGTCGCGCTAAGGCGTGACCCCATGTGTACCGTGGAGGTCAGGCTACAGGTCACGCGCTTTTACCACCTTTTTAATTTTAAGTCGTCCTTATTATTAAGACTGAAGTACGAAGTATCTACATGGGAACTGTTACATTAAAGCATTTGCAACATGGTACCTATGCGACAATCACATGCGTTAAATTCACTAGTTATGCATTACATTGGCAGATTAAGGCGTCACGCTTTCTGAGCTGGGTGCTCGCTGGAGGATGCTTGTGCAATCAGGCCAGAAAGGTCCCAAACTATAGCTTTTCCCTTAGCCTGTGTGCTACATCTTGCACCTGCAGTACTATTCATTGTGAATTCCAACATGCTTACTTGAAAACCTTGTAATTGTCCTTAGCAGAAAGCTCCTACTCTGATTACAGCGACTTTTGTGTTTTCGTTGCAGTAAAACAAACAGCGTGTGAATTGCCGTACCTTATAAGGTACGGCAATTGGTATTATTTTCAGTGCTGTTACTTCCGCGCTGCTGCTTCGCGAACCTTGCTTAGCTAGAAAACAACAATGGAAAAATAGACTCAGAAAGGTACGTGTATCGTCTGAGGGATCAGGTAACTTTGTGTGCAAGAAATGTGGTGCTCATTTGTAGTTTTTTTTTTCTTGACAGCGATTGTGTACTTTCCAAAATTTCCATTCGTAAAAACCACAACAAAGCTCGCTAGACAGAAGAACACCAGGAAAAATTATGCTAATTGTACAAAAACTGAAATAATTGAGTAAATATTGAATGAATGAATGAATGAATGAATGAATGAATGAATGAATGAATGAATGAATGAATGAATGAATGAATGAATGAATGAAGGATTTATTGTCAAGAAAAGGAAAGGAAAGACCACCAGCAGGCGTAAATTGTCACACCTAGGGGTGGACACCGGAACGCCTGCTGGTGTGGGAGTTCGGGCAGAGGGTGACAGATTCATAGAGAGGAGAGACAGATGATAGAGGTGACATATTTACAAAACACAGGGGAGAGAGGAGCATATTTACAAGTTAACACCCACCCACACAAAGTCTGGTCCAGAAAAAAAAAAAAAAAAAACCCGGAAAAGTCCACACATTCACTGGGCCAGGGAGTCAAGTGCCAGGCGGAGCCCTGAGGCATCCAGGTAGCCGCCCAGCGCCTCGTAGACGCTGTCCCTCTCCCTGGTGTTGCCCGGCGGCCATAGGAGCTCGTCTAGCGGCCGAGCCCTTCCCCCCAGGGCGGCCAGCAGTTCCGGCCTCCCTGCCGCATACTCGGGGCACTCGAAGAGCAGGTGCGGCAGGGACTTTCCGGTTTCTGGTTGCCTCCGACACAAGCCCGCAAGAAAGAAATGTGTGTTTGGAACAATGAAAATTAAGGAACACCAGCAAAACCCGCTACATCCTCGTTCCGACAAAGCCAATAAATGTCCACGAAAAAAGAACGTTCGCGAGCAAGCGGAGTGTTGTGTATCTTATCAATAAATGGCTCTTCAGCGAACAAATACGCTGAAGTTGTCTGGGCTTGCTAGAAGTTTCTTGTTGGCTGGTCGGTTTGGTTTGGTTGGCTGGTTTGGTTTAGCTTAGCTGGTTGGTGGGCTGGACTTAAATTTGGCCTTTTCGGCGATGGCACATCTGTGTTTGCGTTGCGCAGAACCACAATTTACTTTATTGTTGTGGTCAGCGGTACTTTCGAAAATTTATCACAACTGCAGTGAAGTTGCAGGCCGCCAACGGCTCGCTCTAAAGGCACTGTGCTTCATAAAGCCGCAGTCAACCGAATCTTTCCACAGTGAAATGGAATCATCGGACGACCCAGAACTCGTGTGGAAGCCCCAGTACGTGATTTTATCTGCGAACCACTCAGCGGGGAGCCATTCTGCTCATTAACGTGAGCCGTGTTTTTTGCGACAGATTCGACGAAGCCCCTTTAAGAACTCTGACGTCCTAGTGCACCTATCGTAAACCAGGCAAACCGCGGTTTTTCGCTACATGTTTATCACTTACCGTCTCGCTATTTATGGGGAAGTCTAACGCTCGATCGCTCTCTCAATTCCAAAACTTGGGCCCATGCCCGGCCAGTAGCGAGGACGCGACAAACGAGAGCGACGGAGAAGCCCGGTGGTAGTGTATAACCAGTATTGTCTTGTTGCTTGTCGCTGTCACCTACACTGCTGTGTTCACTGCACCCATTGGGTTACGCTTGTCGGGTCGCTCGCAAAAATCGCTTCATGTGGAACTCCCTTGTTTTTGGCATGCATGGACCGTGCCACTAGTTTTTGTAGTCTGGAAGTGATATTACGGTTCCTTTTCGTACACTTCAGCTGAAATGCGTTAAGAAAAAAAAAAAAAAAACGTGAAGGGGTGGTTAAAAAATTGGCGCCTGAAAAAACTTACGTAAAAAAAACCCTTCAAGGTTCGCTTAGATTTGTTTTCCGTATTAAAATGATGACAGAATTGCTTTGGCCAGCCGAATCAAAGTAGCTGGCGTGTGGAAAAGAAGCGAGTGCTCCTGGGCGCTAGTCCGTTGATCTCTTATTTCTCATTTTGGATTGATCCCAACAGCTCGAGAGCAGCTCTGTTTTTTAACAGCGAAGCTGTTTTGCAAGTCGTTATTTTTCGTGGCGGCAGTTCAAAATACAAAGAAAATGCCTTAGGGAGATTGGCCAAGAATGCCGCGCATACCCACTAAGGGAGATTGGCCAAAAATGGCCACAACGACATACCCATTTAGAGGGATTGGCCGAAATTGTCCAATAATTTAGATAGATTGGCCAAGATTGTCCAATAGAAAAAAAAAAAAAAACTCCAGCGTTCACCGTAATTGTGGCAACACTTGCTCGGAGAGGAAAAGACACGTCATAGCGTGCGCCCCTCCATGGTGGTGTCCAATGATTATCACTCCCAGAAAACTAAAGGAAGCTCACACTTATATAGCTACATATATGGAGTAAAGGTCGTTGCGACAGCGGAGAAGCATCCAATCGGCTGCAATCGTGGACTTAAACCTTCGTGATGGTCGGGAAGTTGCGTACAGCTTCGCTACCTTTAAGTCTTGTTTGTTAGCCCGTAGAACTTTTGTGTATGCCCCCTTGCGTGTGCGCCATTTCTTGTCCTTGTACGTCTTCTTTTGGTCTCTAATCATGAGCGGGTTAAACCGACTAGCCCGAACTTCGACTACAGGATTTATATTGCGGGAACAGTTTTAGACTGCCCAGGAACTTCTCAGAACTGCTCCGGAAAGGCAAATGAGCGAGACCAAGTAATACACACACACGCACGCAAACTCGAGAGCTGCAGCAGGGGTTTCACTTAGGGCGCTTATTGATAAAGCCGTTTGGGCGGTGGTGATAAGCATAGAGTTTCTTACAGTATACTTACTAAGAAACTCTATGGTGATAAGGAACACAGTTTGACGTCCTACTCGTTTGCGTTCGCTTGCGAACTGGGTCAAGACAGGGACACTTTTATACTACATCTTGTCAGCTTTCTCGGCACTGCAGGGGAATATGAATTCACCAAGCTTGGAAAAAGCTTTTGCTTCACTTTGTCGAGCATGGTCGAGCGGGACTATTCAGTCAGAGGCATTTTCGAACTACCGAATACACACATTCCAGCGACGTGTGATTCCTAGATACGCTTTAAAGAATTTCCGTAGGTCCGCTTCACCGCACTGCACCTGAATGAGCATAAAAGGCGTTCAATGCTGGAATTAATAACGAGTCCCGAGATGACTAGGACTACAAAATTACATTTCTGTTGTGATATCAGGGGTTGAAAAATAGGCTCGTATTGCGTGACGTCAGGGTGGAGATCAAATTTTGAGTCGATTTCTTAGCTCGCCTAATAAACGACCTACTTCGCTGCAGCGTTCTAAATGACCCATGGATGTTTTAAATAGTCTAGGCTGAATGTTACAGCGCACCATTTCGAATAGAACTCACTGGAATGTGAGACTACAGCCAAAGCGCGTATCCTCATTGCCACCAGCAACATTACAAAGAGATAAGCGCTTATATCGCTGTGACCCTTCTGCGCGTTATTTTTTAAGAAACCCCACAATTTTTCCCGTAAATCCGCGTAACACTTCGCCACCGACTTTTTTCAATGGTCTCAAATTTTATACCATGGCACCTCCAGCCACACAATACAGATCGTAATTAAATGAATACAACCCTGATTTTGAATACAACCCTGATATAGTCATCGTTACGGAAACCTGGTTGCGACCAGAAATTAAAGACTGCGAAATCATTCCCCCCGCATATAACATGATACGTAAAGACCGCGATACACGGGGCGGTGGCGTCGCAATCATTTTTGAAGAAAAACTAAGGCTTGTACCAATGCCTAATAGTCCTGATTGTGAAAGTGTTTGGTGTAAAACAGAACTGAGCGGCGTGTCTTGTCTTATCGGGGCAGTGTATCGCCCACCGAATGCTCCTCTTTCCTTTTTAAAATCGATCCAAGATTTTTTGTACGCAAATACTTCTGATAAAACTCGGTTAATCATCGCAGGTGATTTCAATCTTCCCGCGATACGATGGGATAAACTTGAAATAAACTCGGCACATTTCAAACACTGCGAAATTTTGTTTGACATTGCATTTACTTATGACCTTACGCAGTGTTCTCAAGGTGTAACTAGGGTAGGGCCTGCTTCAGAATCCACCCTTGATCTTGTATTTTTAGATAGCCGGCTGTCCGAATACGATGTTTCAATTAAAGAAGGTATTTCCGATCATAAGCTGGTTTTGGTTTCTATAAAAAAATTGTTGTCAACCAAACATGGCAAGAGACCAACTATAACTTGCAAAAATTTTTCTAGTGCTGACGATGTTAGTATTCTTGATTATTTAGAATTGTCACTGTACTCCTTCCAAGAGGCGTCTGATGTTAATGTGTTGTGGAACCAATTCAAAGATATTATAAACCATTGTTTGCATCACTTTGTTCCTGAACGAGTAAAACCGATTAGGAAATGCAATCCCTGGATTAATAGAGACATTATTCATTTAAAACGTAAAATAAAGCGCATGAGGAAAAACAAGGCGAGCAATAGGTCTGATCTTAGGGATCTTTTAAGTACCCTCTAGCTAAGGAAAAATATTACTCAGGAACTCTGACCCAGTTTATGATTAACTGCCCACAGCGATTTTGGCGTCACCTTTCCCCGACGCAAAGAACGGTCCAATATATTTCAGTGGATGGACATATTACAACTGACGAATCGGAAATAACTCGAAAATTTAACGAATACTTCCACTCTGTGTTTACTCGTTCTGAAAAATCCTCCGTACACGCTTCTCCCACACCCAGCTCTTACGAACCGCCTGACATGCCGGAAATTGTCTTATCAGAACAAGGAATATTTTCGCTTTTATTGGACCTCGATGTAAAGAAGTCCGCTGGACCAGATGGTATTCCGAACGAATTTTTGAAGCGGTATGCAGAGTGGGTGGCTAAGTACTTAGTGATAATTTTCACCGCGTCATTAAATCAAAGCCAACTGCCTGATGACTGGCTAACTGCAAGAGTTACACCTGTATACAAAAGTGGGAACAAATATGATATTGAAAACTACAGACCTATTTCAAATACCTGCACCTGTTGTAAAATATTGGAGCATATACCATCTAGAAGTCTTTTTACCTACCTCGAAAGTTCTAAGTTAATTTTTCCAAACCAGCACGGCTTCAGACGCAAACTGTCAACAGTAACGCAGCTATTCCAGACAATTCATGATTTCGCTAGCGCATTAAACGATTCAGGTCAGATAGACGCAGTTTGTTTAAATTTATCGAAGGCATTTGATCTCGTACCGCACGCTAAACTTGTAATTAAACTTTCTCACTTTGGAGTTAATAAGAACCTGGTTAACTGGATTAAATCATATCTCACGAACAAATGGCAATATGTCGAGATTAAGGGAGTGAAATCAACTTATTTAGAGGTCAAGTCCGGTGTACCACAGGGGAGTGTCCTCGGCCCTGTTTTATTTTTGTGCTATATCAATGATCTTGCAGATACTATTGACAAAAGGCTCACAGTTCGTCTGTTTGAGGACGATTGCTTAATTTATTCTAAAATATCCAGTCACAGTGATCAAGTAACTTTGAATTCAGCATTGCAACAATCCATGAATGGTGCACGAAATGGATATGAAATTAATTATGGACAAAACAGTATTCGCAAGAAATAACAAACAAAACAAAAAATGTCCTCTCCTTCAATTACGAGCTGTTTGGAAATGATTTAAAACGTGTCACTCACTTCAAGTATCTGGGGGTCACAATCTCTGAATATTTAAATTGGAAAACGCATAT
>JABSTR010000737.1:0-25000 GCA_013339765.2 Haemaphysalis longicornis | reverse complement strand
CGCGCTCCCCCTGGCTCAAACATGACAAGGGCAGAGCGACGCACACTTTATGGCGTATTCGGTTGGCCGCTCCGGTCCTCTAGCTCGGAGTCGCCAGATGCCAAGGCGGCTCGCAATCAGAGCGCGAGAGGCAGCGTACCAACCGAATGCACCGGCGATCTCGGAGCAGCTAAGGCCTTACGGCGTCCAGTGAACTCCCGCTTTTCCGCCCTTTCTCCGGCACAGCTTGGGCCGGCTTCTATGACGAGACCCGTGGAAAGTGTTTTGTGTATTGTACTTTTCGGTGCCGAGCGGAAACTTTGGACCGCTGGGACATCTGGTTAAAAATTCTCGGCCTTCGGCGAACCGAGTTAGTTCACATCCCGGGCTCGACTGAGAGCGTTTCTCTGTCTGTTTAGGTGTCATGCTGGAAGCACGCCTGGGTGCTGCTCCTTTATAATCGCTGTTATCTTCTCGCCATGCATTAAACAAGTTTTGCTCGTGGCTCTTTGTCGTTCGGACCGGCAGCAACTCCCCTGCAAGCCGCTCGCCAACCATGCTACCGCGGCATTGACGGAGGTCGGTTCTGGGACGCCTTCGCCAATGTAAATGCAACAACTGGTATTGACCTAGGGCATGCAGATGACCATTTGGATACACTATTAAACTACTGGCACTGCCATTTTTGGTCAATCCCCGTTTGGATATGCGTCATGCCGAATACCTCTATAGGCATGCGTATAGGTGTGGAGCAGCAACGGCATTTATTAAGGAGAAAGCTTTAAGTGCACCATTCGGCGAACAAGCGCCGTTATTGTTGTTGTCTGGTCAAGAAAATGGCTGCCGCTGCAAAGAGTAAACAAATAAAAATTAACTGCGTATCTGCTCACTTCGCTGCAAACGTTGTCGAAGGCGATAGTCTTCTGCCGCTTCTAAATGCCTCTCCTCACTTGCGCCCACCTCTCAACCTCTTCCGTCTCACTCCTTCAATGATAAACACAGCGGAGGTTTGCTCAAGTCAATTCATTGATCGCGCGTTCCAGCGCTAACGCGCCATCTACTGGAACCTTTGGTAACTGTTGGACTTCTTGAAATGCGGCTCTGGCACGAACGCTCTTTGTATTTTTAGTAGGGGTGTGCGAATATCGAATTTTTCGAATACGAATCGAATACGAATATCTAGCTTCGAATATCGAATCGAATATCAAATAATTAGGGGGACGTGGCTTTCGAAATCAACTTCTTGATGTTCTGAGAATTTTTATAAAAACTAGCAATGCAACTGGAAATGCTTCTGTGATAACACCATAAAAATTTCAAAGTCATATTTTAGGACCTTTGCTACTTATAAAATCATCTTTCTTTTCATCTTGTACTGAGCTTGAGTGGCCTACAAAGCATAATGTAAAACTTGTTCGAAGTGCTTTGCATTCCCAAATGAATGGGCGAGGTCGCGACAGCCTTAGATTTTTTTGTTATAACTCTTTTTTTAGTTTTCAGTTATTCACAAGTCAATGTACATACAACAAGCGTATAGAACAAGAACGTCAATTTGTATAAAAATTCACAAAAAGTACACCAGAAAAACCAAGAGTGTTACGACCTCAACTGTTTATCAAGGAATGTAACGCAAAGAACGGAATCAAAAATAGACCTACCGGTCACGAAGAAATCACTGGAACAAGAGACGTAGGTGGCAAAAAAGAACTTTTGAGAAACAGTTTGTGCGTGGTTCTTTTTCTGCCGTTCGTGCGTTTGTGAATAAACGAAGATAAAATAGGCAGCCAGGACCGGAAAGAGGATTGCTCGGCCGATCCAATGGTACCAAATTGGCCGCGCTCGGTGGCACCGTTGCGGAGATACAGCGCTCCGAAAATTGCCGTTCTTTTTTTTCACCCTTTTAAGCTGACATTTTGTCACCGCAGCTGCACAAGTATTTTTTATCCCACTCTGCCACGGTTTTCGGCGGAAACACTTTGCAAACGCACAGGATAGAAAATATAGAAGCCGAATATGTGGCTTTCAAAAAAACGATGTTTTGGTCATTTTTTTTTTCGAAGTTAAAAGCCGCGTCCTCCCCTTAACAATCCAAATATTCGATAATAGCCGAATATTCGAACCCTCTCGAATATTCGAAATAGTTCGAATACATTGTTTTCGAAGCGAATACGAATATAACATATTTATTATTTGAGTAATATTCGAAATTTTCGAATATTCGCACACCCAATTTATTAGGTCAAAATATTATTTTCAGAACGAAGCTCTTTACCAAACCGTAATTTTTCGTGTCCGCAGTTAAAAATACCAAGAAATTGCAGAGCGCGCGCACGTGAGCGCGGGCCTCGCGGCGACCGCCCGGCCGTTAACAAAACCAAGAAAATGCTGAGCGCTCGTGTATGCGTGCCTCGCGGTGACCGCCCAGCGTCATGGGCGCACGTTTGTGAGCCAAGCATACCTACTTGGGAGAGAGGCCAAGATTGGCGAGAAAAAAGCTCCAGTGTTCATAACCGTAATAGTGGCAACACTTGCTCGGAACGAGAGAGACACGTCGAGAATGTCCAATAATTACCACTTCCAAAAAAAAAAAGAAAAAGAAAGAAGCTCCCACTGATAGCAACAATGATTTAGTAAAGGTCGTTGCGACAGCGAATAAGAAGCAAATCGGCTGCATCCTGGGACTTAAGAGGGACTCACCTGTTAACATTCCTATAGGGCTTCCCACTTCATGACTTACGGGCGTAAAAATCATGGTGCACCAACACGAAAAGCTTTACAAATACACATCAATGTTCACAACGGCCTAGTCTGCTTATTTTAGAGTTGTAACACTTCTATTATGAATAAAAAAAATTAAACTCTCGCCTGCTACACAGCTAGCGACCTTTAGTGAAAACTGGACAACGCAAAATGCGTTTTGTGTTTATTTTTTATTTCAGTAAAGAAAATGTATATTCGTAAAAGTTGTTAACTCTGCCATTGGGAACATTTCAATAGCTTTGTAGAACTTTTCGTATCTGTACACGATGCTTTTTAAGCCCGTGGGTCATGAATTACTAAGTCCCATAGGAATGTCATCAGGTGAATCCCCATTAAACCGCCGTGATGGTCGTGAAGGTTGCGTACAGCTTCGCTGCCTCAAATCTTAGGTGTTAGTGTGAGCTTCCTTCATTTTTTTCTCAACGCGGATTTTTTTATACGCATTTTGAAAATGCGAATAATTTAATTTATTTTTATACCAAGCGCACGTCAAAAGAACACTGCCTAGTACCACTTATGTATTGATGTTTTGTCTCAAATATGTTGACAATGTTGGCAACGACAAGTGTGTTAGCAGTTGTCGTGGTTTGGAAACGTTTTGCTGATATAAATTTCTCGTTTCAGAATTTCTTTAGCTTTTGGCCGGGTGGCTTAATCGTGTGGCATACAGGCAGGCAGACCCAAAGCACGTGCGCGATCTGGTGGGATTCGCAGTGGGTCTCTGCAGCAGCAGCAGCCCGATGCTGTACCGACTGTGCTATCACATACCTTTTTTGTTTCGAAGAATAACTGTATTTACGTAGATATATATGAGTACTGGTGACATTGAAATATGAAGGCGCAAGAACACAGCCGAGGGTGGCTGCATGTTCACACATAGATACATACGAAAACAGATCTCGCTTACGGGCGTGAATCAGTTCATACAAATCTTGTAGCATGACAAAAAAAAAAAAAACTCACTGTAGCTTGAGAAGAAAAAAATTGTTACAGTTAAGGCTGAAAGTTGGGCTAGATGGTGTTGACTTAGATGCATATTACCAGCGAAAAAACAGACAGGGACGAGGAAAGAAGCAGACGGGACGGGACAGTTGAAGTCTAGAGAGTGTCCCGTCTGCTTCTTTCCTCGTCCCTGTCTGTTTTTTCGCTGGTAATATGCATCTAAGAAAAAAATTGGCCGCGTTTCTGCTCCTTTTGTTGCAAATGTCGACAAAAGACGATAGTCCTTATGGACGTTTGGCAAGTAAATACCTCCATTTGCTTTCCCGCTCACCTCTCATGCTGTTCCTCTTCCGTCCCATTCCTTTCAAGGTAAAGACGCCAAAGGTTTGCTTAAATCATTTTAAATTTACCGCGTTCCACTGCTCCAGGCCGGGTGTCTCTATGCCAACGCTGCCGCACGGCGAAGACGCGCGTGAATCGAGGCGCCCTACTTCAACGTTTATAGAACCGCGTTTCCCTACTCCACGTGCGTTGCAAACAGAACGTGGAGCCTATCTAGTGGAACCTTTCGTAACTGTTGCCGGTTGATTCCTTAAAATGGCGCAAGAAGCTATAGTGGCGCGGGCGACAGCAGGCGACAGCGGAGTGATTTTTTTCTGTAGTTTATGTAGTATTTAATTTCGCAAAAATCAAGCATTTATGACTTTTTATAAAGGAACACCGCAAATATCACTTCTGTATTAATTTGTTGTCTTACATTTGCGTAATGTCTTGCTCTTCAACAATGTTGACAAGTATGAACATTACACCGGACTTAGACGTGTAGATTTAGCTGTGACTATATAAGACTATTGCGCAGGCATAGTTTTACTTTGGCCGAGTGGTCACATACAGACCGACGGACAGACAGACAGACAGACAGACATACAGACAGACCAAAATTTCTGGGTTTAAGTAGCCCAAGAAAGACTATCGTCTTTAAAACAACGTTGTGAGCGGCAGAACAAAATTTCTTGTCGTCGTTGTTCCTTTCCTCGTAGCACGTGCCCACCTGGGGGTTGGCCCGGAATCGGGAGCTTTGGGGTGATGATGTGCCCACTTCACAAAATTCGCAAAACATTGATTCGGAAATGTAGAATTGCCGTGTGACACCTGAACGTGATGGCGCGTGAGCAAAACCGGTGCACACCAGCCGCGCAGAAATCTGATTCTAGGGAAGCTGGGGTGTGTTCAAGTCCGTACTTCGCGCAGCAACGCGAACAAATGAAATCGAAGAAACAGACGCAAAATTGGTGTAGCAGAAAGAAGCAATTCGTTCCAAAATACAAAGAAAAAGAAGCAAATGCAAATTGTTGCGTCTGCACAGCCGTGGATGGCTGCCGACGATTTTTTACAACTCAAGAGGCAGGAACATGGGCAGTAGCTCAGGCGTCGGAGAGAGCAGCGGCCAGCGTTCGACACGTGAGGCACGCTCGGGCCACAAAACCCAGCGCCTGTCTCGTGCGCACATAATCGTTGTCGTCTTCTGACGCCATATAAGTTCTTCCCCCCCTAGATGAAACAACTGAAAACGAAGTCTCCATAGCGGTCTTGAGGCTGCCTAGCCTCGGGTGGTCGCAGTTTCCGGGTAGTCCCTGCTTGAGACGTCGAGGTCGATGGTTGGGAGGAAACATCTGGAGTATCCAGCGAGTCAAGTAGCAGTGGAACAGCAGAACTCGACGGCGTTTCTTGCGTTGCGTCAGCGAAATCGTCTGCTGTGCTCCAGTCCGTGGGCGTCCTGCTATGGCTCGCTTTCCTGATGTGGTTGAGATGACGGCGAACCTTTCCAAGGGCGCTTTTTACCAGCCAGGATCGTGGTCCGACGTGGCGCAGAAGTTCGCCTTTAATCCAATCTGGCTTTCTTAAGAACTGTCGGATGAGCACCCTTTCCCCTTCGGCGAAACGACGTGATTGTTTCAGTGTCGGCTGGTGATCAGATGTCTGCGTTTCCTTCTCTGGGTTGAGTAGATCGAGGGGATCTAAAAGTTCGCGGCCAAACATCGCTCTCGCAGGTGTCATTCCTGTAGCTGTGTGCACCATCGTGTGCTTCCGATACAGGAACCTTGCAAGTCGACACTGTATGGAGCAGTGTTTATCCATTACAAGTGCTCTCTTCAGCTCGGCCACTTATTGTTCTGCTTGCCCGTTTGTTGCAAGGTGATACGCTGGTGACGTCATAGCTTGTATGCCATTCGATGCGTAGAACTGCTTTATCTCGCTTGAAATTGTTGTTGTTGTTGTAATCCTTTATTTCAAAGGGAAGGCCATGCGGCCATAATAAGGGAGGAGGGGAAAGAGGCAGGGAGGAGTAACCGAGTAGCACAAATGGTGGGTCCTTGAACGCCTTAGAAGAGATCGCTGCCGTCAGGAGAGCCAGGCTAGGGTTACTGGGACCATGTGAGTGCAGTCAA
Source organism: Haemaphysalis longicornis (assembly GCA_013339765.2). Taxonomy (NCBI): domain Eukaryota; kingdom Metazoa; phylum Arthropoda; class Arachnida; order Ixodida; family Ixodidae; genus Haemaphysalis; species Haemaphysalis longicornis. Next base: position 18,869 of record JABSTR010000737.1, on the reverse strand, counting down.
GTCAACTTTTACGACCGGGGTAGGCCCGGTTTACACTCATCTCGAGAGACCACTCTCTAGGCCGAACACCCCGAGGGCTGAGAGAAAATTAGCGTCTTCGAAGGGGGCTCGTCTTGAGAGGCATCACGTGGCAAAGCGTTGACGAGTATTGGGCGGTACAAAGAAAATGCGGCGCAGTGTCAGTTAAGTACTTGAGGGTGGTGAACACTAACGTTTGACAGTAGGGGCAGTAAGGAGGTGGAAATAAAAGCTTTTCCGTTGTCCGAGACGACTTTTCGTGGAATGCCGAACGTAGCGAAGAAACTCCGGGGTACGTCAATGACAACTGTGGATGTTGTCTGGGTGACATGACGGACTTCTACCCACTTGGTGTACGCGTCCACAACAACCAAGTAGGTGCGCCCCAGTAGTGGTCCCGCGAAGTCAACATGCAGTGTGTGCCATGGTGTCTGAGAATGGTCCCACGTGGGAATCGGAGCGTTTGATGGGCTCTTCTGCGTTGATTGGCATTCAGAGCACTGTCTCACTCTCTCTTCAATCATCTTGTCGATTCCGGGCCACCATACGAAACTCCTTGCACACTTCTTCATGGCTACCATGCCTCGATGGCCAGTATGCAGAAGTGCCAGAACGTGAGATCGTGCAAAGCTTGGTATGATCACCCGTGATCTGAGTGTGAGACACTCGCGATGAGATGCCAGTGCGGTCGCTCTTCGCCGGTATGGAGCGAACTCATCTCCAAGGAGTCTTTCCACTGTGCCATCCTGCACTGACTTGTACAGCCTTCGCAGGATGTTGTCTTGCTGCGTCAGACGGGCTATCTCTGTAGCAGTAAATGGAGGTCGCGACAACGCTTCGAACAGCAGCACATCGCCTGGTGGCCATGGTTCATCGATGCATTCTGGCAGTGGTAGTCGGCTGCGTTCTGGTGGTTCTTGCCATGCCTGCACACAATATCGTAGTCATATGCCGATACTTTGATACCCCATCTGGTCATGCGTTGTGAGGGGACTTAAGCCGTTAGTTTCCCTTGTCTCAGTATGCCGAGCAGTGGTTGATGATTCGTGACGAAAGTTACCTTTCTTCCTGCAATATATTTGTGGAACTTGTGAGCTGCAAACACTACAGCGAGGCCTTCTCTGTCCAACTGAGCATAATTTCGTTCTGCCGGCCCTAGTGTCCTAGATGCAAAAGCGATTGGTGTCTCTCTATTCTGGTCATCACGTTGAGACAGAAAAGCTCCTATGCCGTATGGCGAAGCATCGCATGAGACAAGAAGCTCCTTCTGTTCGTCGTAGGGTGCCAGTACGGTGTGTCAGAGAAGCAATTTCTTAAGTTGATCAAATGCTTCTTGGTGTTGAGTCTCCCATCTCCACGTAGCGTCATTTTGAAGGAGCTGGTAGAGACAGCTGGCAACTGTTGCTCGGTTCTTCAAGAATCTGTCGTAGAACGTCAGCATCCCGAGAAATGACTGAAGCGCTTGCTTGCAGTCTGGCGCTGGCGCCTCCGCGATGGCTGGAACTTTGTCTTCGCTTGTGTGAACGCCATTTTCGTCGATTCGGTGTTCCAGAAAAGAAACTTGCCTCACAGCAAAACAGCACTTCTTTTTTCTGAGGCAAAGGTTGTACTTGCGCAGCCTCTTGAGAACTTCTTCCAGTCTGGCGGCATGTTCCTCGGCGTCCTTTCCACTGATGATGACATCATCTAAGTACGCACAAACGCCAGTGATGACAGACAGCATAGTCTACATGACCGTTGAACAATGGATGGAGCTGCTGAGATTCCAAAAGGCAACCGCTTCACTTTGTAAAGTCCTTTCGGTGTGTTCAGGGTCAACAGCTCGGCTGTCTCTGGCGTTACGTGAAGTTGCTGGTAAGCCTGTGCTAAATCCAGTGTGCTGAAAACCTTGCCTCCCCTCAAGTGGCTGAGGACCTCATCTGTTGTGGGAAACGGATAATCTGCCTTCTTCAAGACTAGATTCACTGTACAGCGATAGTCACCGCATATTCGCAACGAGCCATCTTTCTTCCGCACGAGTACTAGAGGCGTTGCCCAGTCTGAATGCTGCGTAGGCTGGATTATGCCTTGAGTTGGCAGCCGATCCAGTTCCGCCTCCACAGGCGACCGCAGCGCGAAAGGAACTGGCAGTGCCTTTAGAAACTTTGGCTTCGCTCCTTCCACAAGTTCGAGTTGCACAGCAGGACCGACGTGTCCTGAGATTTCCTCATCGAACGCAGACTGGTACTTGTCCAGGAGCTTGGGAACAAGTTCGTCGTCTGTTACGTCGTTGATGCCGGTTAGCTCTATGCCCAAATGAGGAAACCAGTTTCGTCCGAGGAGGTTACATCCTGATCCCTCGGTTATCACAAGTGGTAATGTCAAAGTCTTGTCCTTGTGTGTTACTTATACCGTTGCACAGCCGAGCACTCGAAGAGACTCGCCTGATCATGTGCGTAGGAGAATGTTGTTCGTCTGAAGCCGAGGTGGGTTATTCGTCCACGTGGCTCTGAACGTTGCCTCACTGATAAGAGTGCAGGTTGCACCTGAGTCGACTTCGAAATTCAGCCATTTGCCGTGTACGCGTAGCTGCATGATGACCTTCTGGGTGCTCTATGTGTCTATTGAGGTGTTGAGCTCATAAAGCGCCTTGCTTGGCGACTTTTGAGAAGTCGTGTCCTGGGCTGAGGCTGTTGTCGAAATTCTTTCATGTGGATATTCGATACTGTTGTTCTCCTTCGTTCTTGCCTCTTTCCGCTTTTTGATACATGCTTTTTCGATGTGCCCGCGTTTCTTGCAGTAGTTGCAGGAAGCTGTCTGGAACTTGCAAGTGTCCGGACTATGTTGTGTGTCACAACGCCAACAACGTTGGTTCTTCTTCTCGACGTAGCTTTGCAGGTACTTGTACTGGCTTTGTGGATCTCTCTCCATTCCACCTTCACGTTTTTCTGTTCTTCAACGGCGTTTTCAGCTCGCAATGCGAAGCCAAAAGCTTTTTTGAACGTCAAGTCCTTTTCTGCAAATAGCCGTTGTTGGACCTGCTCGTTCCGAAGACCACAGACAAAATGATTACGCAACATTACGTCCAGTGGTAGCATTGACGGATTCGCAGCCGCATCTGTGCTGGCGCCAAAATTACAATCCGCTGCTAGTTTCTTGAGCGCTGTTACGTAATCACTGCCCGTTTTGTCGTGCCTTTGGTCCCGTCGTTGGAAGCGTGCCCTGCAGAAGACTTCAGAAGGTTGCGGATCAACGTGAGCCTTGAGCACTTCAAAGATGTTATCGTAGTCCACTTCGCTGGTCGGCTTGGGTTGAACAAGGGCGCAGACGGTGTCGTATGTCTGTTCCCCGCACAGCGTTAGCAGGTGAGCGCGTTTCTTAGAAGCGTCCTTGATGTCGTTAGCTTCGAAGAAGAATTGCAGCCTTCCATACCATGGTCTCCAGGAGCCGGAGCTGCCGCTGAATTCGGGTAGCCGACCGAAGTCGCACGTCCCCATGTCGTTCCGTTTCTTGACGTCGGTGAAGTGCCAGTGAAGTGCCAGTGAGTCCGCAGTCTTCCTCTTCGCCAAATTGTTGCGTCTGCACAGCCGTGGATGGCTGCCGAGGATTTATTACAACTCAAGAGGCAGGAACATGGGCAGTAGCACGGGCGTCGGAGAGAGCCGCGGCCAGCGTTCGACGCGTGAGGCACGCTCGTGCCACAAAATCCAGTGCCTGTCTCGCGCACACATCATCGTTGTCGTCTTCTGACGCCATATCACAAAGTACTAGGTAAAAAGTCATTGGTAAGCGCTGTTTTCCGCCTTGAAAGCACGTCAGCATACCTTAAATAACCGAGAAATGTTTTGTTCCTATTTCTAGTTGCGCCTATATCTACAAGCCATGGTGAATTTCACTCCTGTGCTTAGGCCGTAAAGAAGGCCACATGACTTGAATACAGACCCACGATTATGACTTATCATGGACCCTTAGCTGAGGGGTTATGATTCCCACCTTAGAAGCGGGGGGCCTGGGCTTCACCCACCGAGCTTCCAAAGTGCCAAAGGATTTTACTGATCTGGGTTTGGTAGAGCATGCGCTATGATGAAGGCGGCGCATACCCGTGGATCGACGACGGACATACAGCCAAGCACACACAGGCACGTGCCAAGAGAAAATGCCCTAGATTAGATAATAATCTATTGATAGCTATCACTGTAAAGGAGACTGTTTCTGGCAAGTATACCGCTTAGCCCAACGTCGATTTGGGGATTTGAGGAAGGAGAACAAGGCGGAAAGCACATAAATCCAACAGCGGCAGCAGGGAAACACTGAAACGATGAGTAGGGTTATCGCCACAGTTTCGTGCCGAATTCGGTTTATAACATTACGTAACGGATTAATGTCTGTAGGTGAAGGCCCTGCGTGGAGAATATTCTGTGCCAAAAGCGGTATCAAGTAGACGATAGAAGAAATACTATTATTGGGAGGAAAGGCTCTTGGTCTATTTGTAGAGAGGGGTAGTGGGGTGCGAGTGGGTCTCCGTAGTGGATAAATACAAGCTGGTTATGTGTCTCCGAAGATGTAGGCACATGCATTCGTGTTTAAATCTAATCTAGACGATGTTCGCATGGAGTGGTTCTCGCCATAGAGCATTCGCCGGCTTTGGGAGACGACTCGCAGCTCTAGACTATTTGTGGAAGACCGCTGTTCATAGAGCGTTGCGCTACGAGTGTGAGTGTAGGGTTGTTACAGTTTGGGGGCTTATGGAATTGAGTGGTCATTATCAGGCGGTGCGAATGTGCGCTTGTGTAATTGGGACAGAGGCAGATGAGGTGGTGGAGACTGGCTTTGGTGGCATGGAAACAGTGGGGGCATTTAAGCGTCGGTAGAAGGGCATACCATCGCCTGAGCTTCACGGATATAACTGGCGTTGGCGATGTATTTATAGACAAAGACTGTCGCAGATCGGAGAGTTCAGGAAGAGATGTAGGAAAGCCGGGTAGGATAAGATTTTTGAGGTGACTTTTCTTGTCTTTTTTCCGTTTCTCTTTCCGTCTTCTCTTTTTTTTCTCTTTTTTTTTCTTTTTATCTTTTCTCTTTTGTTTGATTGCCTTTTTTTTTACCTTCCTATTCAGTTACCACTGTCAAAGAGTCTTTTTTGCAGAAGTGAAGGCCGTTGCGGCCGGGCGACGCCGCACAAGCCCACCTGTAGGCTTTGGCGACCCCATTTTCTTCTGTACGTACTCCTTGATAATAAACGATGATTATTATTATTATTTTTGACAGTTGGGAGAGCTTCTGAACAGTCGGGATCATTGTGAATTCTAAGGAATACGATGGATAGATGGCGAAGCAGTCACGTTATTGCGTGTTCTCTTTCCTCTTCTCCCTCATTCAGTGGAATTTTGAAAATTCGAATAACGTGGGTGCTACGACCCTTGCAACAGTCTGAATGACCGTTGATGATGTTATTTTAGAAGTATACAAAGCAATTTATGAAAACTAAAAAAGCCGCCTATAGGTTGATCCTCGCACAATATACAGTGCAATCCACTTATTACGATATTAGAAAAATAAAAAAATCGATAAAGAGAACATGCGTAAACAAAAAAATTCCACCATCTTCCCGTGGGGAACCATGAGGAGGATGCGGAGCATCATGGGGGTTCCGTGTAGGTTTCATTGCGTTGCCGTTATGTTGTTTCATTTATCGGAGCACGAATGGGAACGTAGTGTGAACCACCATGTAGAGACCGAGAAATGTATAGAAATGTATAGAAATGTAGAGACAGCGATGAGAGCGACACCCGCGTTACGTGATCGAACACCTCCTGGTTCTCGCCTTTCTTTATTGCGTGCTGTCGCTGCTACTCCGCTGCCCGCCCTCTTCGTCCTCTTCTCTGGTTGAGCTGCAAGGCGCGTGGCGCTTCCCGCCGCAACTTTCCCACGGGAAATTCAACATCCTCCTCTAAAGTTTTCAGTTCGTCGTTTCCGTTGACGTTCAGCTTCGCGTGCCTTCGTTGTATCAGTAGCTTCTTGACGTAGTTTGAATGAGTGAAGGACATAAGGACATAAAGCGCGTTCGTAGCACATGGTCCCGTCTTGGTTTGTAGCGCAATGGGAAGAGCACCGCGTACCTCCCGTTGCGGCCAGAGAGTCGTGGGTGCGAAACCGGGCGCCGCCTATTTCTTTTATTTATAGTGGACTGCGCTGACGTCAGGCCAAACGCTGATGGGGCTGAAGAGACGCGCATGCACAGTAGAGTGCGGACGGCGGACAACAACAAGGGAGGGAGGGACACAGCCCCGAGCATGAGATGCTTCGCATCTAAAAAGAACATGCGTATATCCTTGTGCATGTTCTTATTTACGCATCCGCAATGCGTCGAACAACTGACAACAGGGTAGAACACCGCGAGCCGTGGTAAAGAACACTTTATTAGGGGGTACATAAATAGTCAGAAAATTCTTTAGGTGTGCTTACGACAGTCTGAAATTTGCGCTTGCTTGAGCGGTTGCTTGACAACCGCTCTGTGCATCGCTTCTAATTGCTATGGCACCATACTACGGTGGTACCGAGACACCAGGAGACGGTTCCCGGCCCCACACCCCAACCTCACTCGAAGCGAGGGGACCCTCTATTGCCAAATACAAACAGACTCTGTGCTCACACCAGTACTGGGCCGCCACATAGCACCCGCAATCTACGAGACATCCGAGTGGACCGTCTGCCGCGCCACTCGCGGCACGCTGGCCCACATACTACAGTGCGCACCCCAAGACCCCGCACCCTCAAGCATCCGACAGCTACCAGTACGAGTGCGAAGAGCCATCACCTCGGCAGACTACAACACCCAGAAATTAGTCGTCCAGTGCGTCCGGGAAGCCCTGGAGAGGCAGCGGGTAGGCGGAGCGAGCCCCTTGGGGCCGAGCGCCGGACGCCCGACCTGAAGCTCCTAGGGCTGGGCCGGAATGCGCCATCGGCGCCACCGGACCGTTTCTATTCAATAAAGTCTTTTCTCTCTCTCTCTTGTTGCGCATAGGCGTGCGGCAGTTTTTTCGCGTGCACGAAACCTATCGGCGAATGAATGGACTGGGAGGTACTTTGAGAGTACCGCCGGCATCGTCATCACTATTTTTACGCCCAAACGGGGGGAAAGTCGTGCGTATAAACGCTGCCAGGCGTTGCCCGGCGGCGACCAGTTGCAAGGTCTTCCCCTCTTTCTTCCTACGATTGGGACCTTTACCTATTGTACCATCTCAAAAAAAAAAAAAAAAAAAGCCGGAGGCTCATGCCCGTAACTTCTAACGCAGATATTTCACGCGAACAAAAATTTATACTCGCGTTTCACCTGCCGCCATTCCCCCTGCCTACCCTTGGCATAAGTTCGTATTTACGGCCTGTGGCCTATGTCAAGAATATAAGATGCGATGGGAAAATTTTATGACTAAGAATGGGTATGAAGACCGGAGAGTAACATTCTCGGGAGCCTATGGCGGATGCCTCCGTCCTGCAGGGACATCAACAAGCCGATGATGATTAGGGCGTTCGAAAAATGCGTAGAAAGTTTGTGCTGACAACCGTTCGATAGCCTCTCATGACGTTCAATATTTTCGAGTCGTTTTTCGCTCAAGTGATTGTTGCTTAAAACGTCTCCTTACCGCCGCCACAAAACACGTTTTGAAGTTCGCTGAACTCTGCCTTGAACACACGCACGCACACACGGGGGTAATCGCAATGTGGACGGGATTTAACGAGAATGCAGTTTTTCAACACTGAGGTCGCCTGCATCTTCAGCATACATATATTATGAATTATTGATCATAATCCTATTTTAACTACTGATCTGCTTGAGCTTGTTGATGACCGATGACACGCGTTGAGGTAGCCCGGGAGCATCAAAGGGGCAAAGGGTCGTTCCACTTCGTATCGTTTGTGCTGCCAGTTGCCACCTCCAGCCACTTGGGGGCCACCTTCCAATCGAAAATGAAGTACCCCACTGTGTTCACCAGAAGCAGCACGATGGTGACGGACGCCAGCTTCGTCATCAGGCCAGCCGCCATCTGCGACATGGGATTGGCAGCAGAATTTTGAGCACCCTTCGTGCCCGCTAATCGACAAGCAGTCACGCTTAGAGAAGAAACATACATTACACACGCAGTAAGAAATACAAGTACAGGATGGTTTTCTGCCTAGCGACACTAGGTACTTTCCTGCACGCTGACACTGTGTCAGCGTCTCCAGTTCTGAATGGAAGGTTGATGGACTGTAGTTTTTTTAATCAGATATTCCGTGGTGCATGACCTAGCGATTTTCGCTTATGCCATAGGTAAAATTGGAATTCTGGCAATTTTGGCTGGACACAGCAGTTTGAAAGCATTAACTATTTGGGCACTCATCAAGGGCTGACAGAAATGATGCGCGAAGTGGCCACGGTGGTGGTAGAAGATGATGGGAGAGAGGGCAGAGAACATGTGCATGCGAGTGTTGACTGGAGGGCTGGTTGGTACTTTGACATTGTTCAGGCACAGCTCACCGGAACAAGACGCAAAAAATGACTTGTACACAACGCCATTGTGATACTTATGCTGTTCGAGGGCTGTCCTTAATGTCCACTACCGCTTTTAATTGGTATCTTCCGCACCCAACTGTCCACTTGCACACAATTCGGACCTTACCTAGAGAGGACTCCCCTAATATGTTGTGAGCTGAGGTGGGTAAACTACCCCACAATATTTTCACCTCACCCCAAATTACCAGTTTTTTGACCTCACCTTAACCTCTACCCCACCGTTCAGGTTCAGGTTTCTTAAATCTCGCAGTTTTAGGCTAGCGAAAATTCAGAATAGAAGCCAAATTGGAGGGGGAGGGGGTTCCTGTCTTCCATACGATGGTCTGTCCTGATTTTGTGTTCCCAGCCCCTGATTTGGTGCCAGAAGAATGGTTTCTCTGATTTCTTCAAAGGCGTTACAAAGAGCCAATTTGAGTGCTTATTCATCGTCATCATCAACAACAGCAGCATATATTTAGGTCCACTGCAGGACAAAGGCCTCGCGCATTGACCTTCTCCCGCTCCTGATGTGCGCTTCCCGAGTCCATTCTTTGCCTACACCCTACACATCTTCTTATTTCGTCCCTGCGTTTAGTAACGGGCCATCCCCTTCTCCTGGACGCGTCTCTGGTAATCTACTTCGTTACCCCTGGGGTCCATGGGTTGTCAGGTCGTGCCACTGTACAAATTGCGAGGTGGAGGGCCACTTTAGGTGCTCTCCGGATGATGGTGTTTAAGAGTTTTATTCAGAGCGGGTAAGTTTGTAGTACGGTATAGTATCTGCGATTTCCGGCTCATGATTAGGGGCTGCATGAGCCGTCGTTTCTTTCTTATTCCTGCTCTTGATCGATTTTGATTGTTGGGTTCAAAGCGCTGAAGCAACACGTAGCTATCAGGAGCGCGGTGGTGGTGTATCCGTATTAAGTTTGACCACCTGGGGATCCAAGACGTGTGTCAAAATCTCAGCACACGGACGTTCCTCTGTTCTCTTGGTTAGGCGTTTCAAAATGTAGGAATTTGGTTAAAGATTTCCTTTATTTTGGCGATTCGGCTTGGCCGCTTGTCTCTAGAACAATGCAGAGCATTGTTAAGTCACTTTTCTCTGGGAGAACATCCGCACCAATTTCTAAGGTTATTTTCAACTTGACCGCGCGGCGCCGTCTGTCGTTTTTCAAGCAGAGCTTGCGGTAGAGGTCGTGGGAGTATCGAAAAGTACTTTGAAGATTTCTGTTATTAGACGTTACATACTGGGGTTTTAATCTATGCCTTCATTGGATTTTTGAGAAAATGGCGTCAATATTTTGCCCCCTGTTTTAGTTGGCAACCTAATGTAGTGCCGGCATTAGTTCCAGTCGGAAACATGCCGTGGTTGCTCAGTGTGCCTTCCGTTGCTGGGCCCAGGGACGTCGGTTCGATTCCCGGGTGCGGTGGCCGTTTTTCTGATGAAAGCAGAAAACTAAAATGCCCGGGTTTCGATATTTCTGTGCCCGTTAAAGGTCCCTTGCACGCAATTTAAATTATCCGGAGACCTCTACTACGGCCCGCCGCATATCCCAGGTGCGGCTTCGGTACGTAAATTACCCAAGATTTGAATTTTTTAACCTCCTCTGGAGGATTGCTTTGGTGCGATGGTGTCAGTTGCGGGCATGGATGGCGACCGTGTCTGCCGTGAATGCTACCACCGACAAAGCGTAGAACGAACTCCACTGCGCAAGCACGGCACCTGCTCAAAATGCGCATTCTGTCTTTCCTCTCAGCTGTGGCATCATTTTCCTCCTTTCGACACATCAGTTGTCGCTGCGCTATATCCCAGTTTGATTGATTGTAGGAGTTAACGCGCCGACGCAACGCAGGCGATGAGGCGCGCCGTAGTGGAGGGCTGCGGATTAATTTTGACCACCTGGGAATCTTTAACGTGCGACGAAATCTCGTACACATGGGCGTCTTTGCTTTTCGCCTCCATCAGAAAAGCGGCCGCCTCGGCCGGCAACCCATTCCAGATTCATGTGAGCCCCCGCATCTGGCTGCCTTAGTCGTCGCTTCCGGGTGTCAGTGATGACGTATTTCCGCGGACGCTTGATGAGCACGACTGATAGCGGATGGCTTAAGAACGTTGACGACGACGATTACGACGACGACGATGATGATGATTAGTAGTAGTAGTGCTATCCTTTTCGTAGGGGGGTAATGACGTGTCATCTTACCAAAAAAACTAATATATGTATGTTTTATACTCTTCGTTTAATACTAGCGCTGCTCTTAGGGCAAGCACAAAACACTTATTTTTTCTGTTACAAGTGGTAGCTGTTCTAGGAAATATTCCCCTCTCTGCTGTTCGTCCACGAGCATTCTAATCTTCTTGTCGTCGCCTTGACAGCCTCGAAGTTGACAATGCGAGATATGGGAGGCTTGCGAGCCGAGTTAAGGGTGCGCGTGTCGAGTGCACGGGACGACGTTATGGTAATTCCTCTGTTGTGGCTCGCTCAGACACGCTTTTTTTCACCAGATGAGCTTAACACCGTCCCGAACATGGAGAGGCTAATAGAAGCATGTTCAGCATCATAAGACGAATTCAATTGCTTGCTCACACAGCGTGGGACATTTATTGTTGTCATAAGGGAAAAAACACTCTCTCAAGGTAAACAAAATCAACTAACTATGGGGAATTACTACGACGATTCTGGATTTGTCGCAGCATAAAAAAAATACCGCACAAAAGTGTAGAAAATGAGCACTAGAACTGGGGCGCAGTGAAAATCGTACCCGCTTCGAAACCCGTACACCGGCGGTTCTAATCCCAGAACTGACAGCAGTTGCACTTTTTAATGAAGTCTGCGGCAGAAACTTCAACGCGCGTTCGCGCGCAGCTGAGCTGAGTGTGGCTCAAGTCATTACGTGCTTAACATAAAAAGATAACACAGTAAAACCTCGCGGATTTTAACTGCCCGGGACGCCACCTCATTTCGAATTAATAAAATTTCGAACTAACGAAAGTGGAGTACAAAAGACGTACTATCGTGATAAATTGAAATACGAACAACGCAGCTTTCTGTAGATTTCGCGTATCCTGGCGACGGGCGGCGTATGCGCAGTGCGAACAAGTTACGAGAGTTCATGACCAACTTTGATATGGAAAGACAATCGTATTTCCATCGTCCTTTGGGCGCTCAGCAAGAAATAAAAAATACAGGAATATAGCGGCATGCGCCGTTTTCACTCCTCACAGCAACAAAGTTAGGTAACGCTTGCGTGAGCGGGCGCCGAACGCGGTGGGAAGACAAACCAAAACGATCACACACCGAACGATGGTCATTTCATATCAAGGTTGGACGCAGACTCCCGTAACTTGCTCGCACTGCGTACACCCGGCCCGTCGCCAAGATTCGCGGCATGTACTGAAAGCCAAGCGCTCCGTTAGAATTTCGATTTATCACGATAGTACAATGCAATTGTGGAGAAGTAGTGCATGCCAGCAACTGAATGCTTGAAAAATGCACCGATTGAAGCCTGCCTTATAGTATTCTTGAAGGCGAAAGCCAGAACGTTTTGCTTTAACGATGGAATGTATAGCGAAAGGCCATTTTTTCGCGTGCTCCAAAACTTTAGAAGAGACGGGCGGCATTCCATCCGGTCCTTATTTCCGAGCACTTCCGCACTTGTGCTTCGTCGGCAGTCTTGGAAGCGACAGGTTCAACGCTTCTGACCTCAGAAAAGATGCGATCTATCAGCATGCCCCAAACCCTGAACTCGTGTCCACACCGGCGTAGTCCGCAAAGAAACTTCTTCCAAACGTGAGTAAGGGAGGTTTTAGATTTCTTTTATTCGATTCCACTTCTCTCTCCGTTGTCCTCGCCTTTCCCGATGCAATGCAACCTTGTGTGTAGGGAGCGGGGCTATTTCTCAGCCCGTGCGCCAGGCCCCAAGCTGGTGGTGCGGTGGCGCGTAGTTCGGATTATCAGTGGCGGAACCTACCCAGGTTCGAATTAACGGGCTTGTCAATACATACGCTTCTATGGAAACCTGGCCGGACTAAATCTTAGACTTCAAATTATCCATTACTTAGAATTTTTGAAGTTCGAATTAACGAGCTATTTTTGCGCGGACCTTGAGCATTGCTGTTTGCTCGATTAAATCATGCTGTAGCACCACACGTGAGCCATGCAGCGTACTTTGCGAACGGAATCCCGTTGAACAATTTGTTATCAGTAATACTGGTCAATATATTGTGTCTTTGATGCTTTTTTTGCCCATTTGAGACGCATGTTTTCCAAATTGGTTCCTACGAAACCGAACGAATGCAACTGTTTTCCGAGTGCAACAGAGGAAGAAATTATTTCAACAGATGTTGATTTGTAACACGCACAGTGCACAAGTGGCAACGTTTTCAAATGTTCATTTCTGGCTTCTGTGCAAGAACCTGTGTATATTTCTGCAAATAAAACAGTTCCTTAAAGACAATGTGCAACGCTGATTTTGTTGCAGGATTAAAAAAATTGATGGCTGTCGTGCACACCTTCAGCCTTCTATCAAGAACCTATATAATCTGCGCAAAGCTTGAGCTTCCCCCTTAAAATCTGCGAAGGTGATTATCTTAATGCGGAAATAAAGCTTGTTGAGTTTTGAGTGGGATCGGAGTGAAATAAATACCAAACTTTGTCTACTAGCCCCTCTCTTCTTTTACACGAACTTCTTCCTTTGTTGTGGTCTGTAGACTGAACCAGAGAAGAGCCTTCCTAATTCATAGACTCACTGTTAGGCGTACCATGTCCCTCGCTCCCACGTTGGTGACACTGTTCATCAGCGCCAGTGCCATGGAGCCCATTGGGAAGATGACCGACGTCGAGGCGCCCACCAGGACCGGCAGCGCGAAGAACAGCGGGTGGCAGCCATTGCTGATTGCCTGCGACAAAAGCACGAAGTTCACTGTGTGCTCATACTTTAAGCTTCGCGACCCCACAGCAACGTTCCCGGGGGGGGCGCGGCAGTAGTTATGTTAGAACGATTATGCTTCAATCAAACTGTTGTCTTGGCGGATGAACAAATATGTCAAGTTAACGTAAGCTGAACTAAAACTAGATATTAAGAAGAAGGTAGTTAGGGATGCGACGCCAGGCTTTTCCGACACTCGCTGTCCGATGACACCAGGCGGCGTCCCCAACCGGCCTGCGTGAATAATCGGAACCTGTTAAAAGCAAACGCGAGATTGACGAGGACAGGGCGTCATCTTTGTGGGCAACAGACAAGTGCCGCTTACTCTACTCTGACCATGCGCAGTCAAAATTGAAAGATGCATCTGCAAAGTTTCGGTGCGCTCTAGTCGTACGTACAATCCTAGTGAATACAAACCTAAGCTTAATGTTGATCGTCTGAAGCAAGCACGGTGCCCGCGGCCAGGCCGTTATACGCGCTAGGAAGAAATGAGTTCGAATGCAAGTTTTCTGCTTCTCCAGTGCCGTCCTTATACTAATTAAAATGGGTGTACCCGAAACTCCGGAACGTAGGTGGAAGCTTTTTTACGTCTGAGGAGAGTTCATCAGTTTCATGAGCCCACGTTTGATGGCATAGACTTTTCAAGGAGCTGTAAGAGTTTTTGTACTGGTGTTTAGCCGTTTTTATTAAAAAAAAATGTGTTATGGGATGGAGTGTGGTGGGTGTTATTTCACCAAATTCAGAGCAATCTACCGAATTCTCTGATTCGGTAGGATTTATGATTAAGAGCATTTTTTCGAGAATCATCGCTTTTTTATTGGAGGTGTATCAAGTGCAGCAGGAGTTGTTTTTGTACCAGAGGGCTTTTACAGTAAGTCATTGGAATTTTCGCTGCGTGGCAATGGCGGGTTTTCAGGTGTTTTGTTCTGCTCCAATGCAAAATAAAAAGTTCCTAGGGTCGTTTAAGTCTGCCTTTGGGCATTGGGGGCTAAAGAAATGTTTTTTCCCTTGACCATACTTATCAATGACCTCTTTACTGCTACACAGTTTTTGCGCACCTTCGCTTTTAATTGTCCGTCTTTTCAGGTAAAATACTTTGACAGGCAGACTAGCGGCACTTCACGACACAGCTTCCATAGAGGTAGAGCTCCCCGTGGCTGGCAAGCAGGTGTTGTACTTCTCTGTCGTCACGTTCACCTGTCGCGGAGCACGCACTAGGAAAGATCTTGTTCCGCCGCTGAAAACATACTGAGGTAGCGCGGTGGTAACGGACTCCGCTCCTACTCCAGGGACTTGCGTTCAATTACCATGTGAACTCAAGCTTGTTTTTATTACCTCCAAACAGCAGCGTTCGTTTCCCCTATAGAACAACAAATATGCCACCAGCAACGCCGGTTTCTCGCACAATGGAGCACTCAGGGCTTTCGCATTATAAGGTATCGTTTTCCTAGGGGCCCTACAGCGGGGTTCATGAACACTTTCTCTGCTTTGCTGGTGCTTTGAAGCGCGGTGAAGCTGCAATTATTTCAGCATCGAGGGGCAATCCGTCATTGGCGCACTGAAGAAGTTACATGTTAACAGCAGAGGTGTTTAAGCTTTTTGTAAAAAAATAAAAGAAAATACAAAGAAAAACTATCGAGCGCACGTGAGCGTGCGCATTGTGAGGAGCACCCGGCGTCGGCCGGGCTTGCGCGTGGGCTTGCGCCTCGGGAGAAGCGTTCGGCGTTGGCCAGCTCGAACTTCAAGAGCACTCTGCCCAGCGTTCATGGCATGATCTCTTGCGTGCTGTTCTCCTCGCCAGGTCACGTGTGTTCGCGGCTGAAGTGGGGTGCACAGACGCCGAGTTCGCTCTACAGACGCCTAGTTCGCGAAGCGTGTTGCTGTGGGTTCTAGCGCGTGCTAACGCGGTCCACTTTGGGGGAGACGTGAAAGCCTACGGGCCTGACGATCCTGGCCTGCAAGTCATGGAGAACTTTCAGCGGCAAGTTCGGAAATCCACGTGAGAGCAACAGCCGGGTCTCTAACGAGGGAAGAGGGGCCTCCAGCTCTGTTGTTTCTTCACCCTTGCACCACTAGTGCAAGCTGCGCCATTTTTTGGTCTCTGCTTTGTTTTTGTTGTGATTTCATGTAAAGTGGCTATCACATGCTTGCAGTGCGTATCATTTTTAGCTTGTTCAAGTATTTATTGGTGCCCGGCGAGCTGGCTATGACACCAGCCTGTCCCTACGGGCCATCTATAATCGACGTTCTGATAAAGGGTGCAACATGACACATGAGGTGTTATGGTTGGTGAAAGCAAATATTAGCATATCCTGCTATTAGACATCCTCTCCCTCAAGGCCATCTGTCACCGCCTTGCATGTAAAGGGTGCACCCTGGCACATAGGTGTTTTGGTGGAGAAGAAACGTTAGAATGTATGGCTGTGAGACTAGCACTTCCCGCCAGGCCATCATCCCCGACATGCCTGCAAAGGGTGCACCACGGCACATAGGGTGTTATGACGGTGAAGCCAACGTTAGCATGTATGGCAACGAGACCGGCCTCTCCCTACATGCCGTCACCGACTTGCCTGTAAAGGGTGCACCGTGGCACGTATGGGTTTGGTGGTGAAGCCAACGTTAGCATGTCAAGCTATGAGATTGGCGCTTCCTGCCAGGCCATCATCACTGACTGACTTGCCTGTAAGGGTGCACCACAGCACACGGGATGTTATGGTGGTGAGGCAAAGATTAAGCAATAATGCGACGCCACTCCACTACTGGCACTGCTGAAACTCGCAGTGCGCACTAAAGTATTTTTTTTTCGATAGCGATCCAGGGATACTCATCTGTGGGTGTCTGTGAAGTAATAGCAAGTAATTCCCTGGAGCCAAAGAATGCTCCAGAGGTGGAACCCCAGTTCCACCGCTGGAAACGAAGAACTAGGGTTAGATAGCGCGAAGGTGAAGCATTTGGTTCTTACTGTGCAGTTCCGGGTTTAATTCGCATGCGAATTCAAGTGCGTTTTATTTAATTTTTACAGCTGCAGCCATTTTCTGTACCGGGCAGGAACAAGGACGTTTTTCGCACACTGGGCAGCTTAAGCTTAAAGGAGCCGTGAAGAGAAAATACAACTTCGTTTAATTTGAAAGAATAGATTCAGTATCTCACTCAGCTCCATTACAGCCACAAAAGATGTTTTTTTTAACGAAAAAAAATCAAGAAGTATTTAAAACTTTCAAATTTGGCGCCACAGTGACGTGTTATGAGCAAGAATGACGTCATCGGGCCAACAATAAAACATAATTTTCAGTGCATTAACTGCACGTTAGCATTCAAGTGATGCGGTCAAATGGAACTAGAGGCCCCATTACAGACGTCCAGTCATGTCTCGTCGCGACAGGTCAGTTAGGCGGCCGCCAATAGCACAAACAAGGTTCCGTGACGTCATAGAAAAGTTGCGGGAAATTGGCTAGGGGGTCGCGACTGCTTCACACGTTTTCTTTAATATCTCCATTATTTGTTCGAAGATTGCGATGATTTGGTATCATTGTTATCGGGACTAAGCAGTCTTTCTAATAAACCCAAACTGGTATTTTGTCTTCATGGCTCCTTTAAGTTTTAAAATAACGCCCTATTTGGCGCAGGAAATAATTTATTTTTATTCGTCATGCTTTCCATCTACTACAACAATACTTCAATTTGCCTAGTATTATAGCACATACAATAAATACAGATTACGCCCTTTTTTAAGCTGAAGAAAAACTCCCGGGCGATCTTCCCTAACGTGAAACCTGGGGAGGGGCGAAGCATGCAGTGTATATGTGTATTCTTGGCGCCTTGGCGTTTTTTCCAACGGAGAAGGAACCGTTGGTCGGTAGACTTTACAGCTTTGCTGTAAAAGCGTCGTCTTTGAAGCACGAAGCTCTCTTGCTCGAGGCGTACACGCTGTCCTGGTGTTTTAGTACGCGTTACGAAGCGTTCTAGCGCGAGGCGTAAACGAGTGTCCCGGTGTTTTAGTACCGTGACTACATGAGGCGACGGTTACGACGACGACAGGAGACACCAACAGCCGCAGCCCTTAACTGCCTCCGCCCCTAAAATTCTTATTGCGATGCTTGTCCGTTTGTTGTTGTCGTCTACCTATCTGCGTGGAGATGCTGCCCTATGGTTCTTCACACTCACAAACTATAAAAACAGCGGCTGCGTTTTTGTGCCTCTATACCTATCCCAACTAGACTCGCTATCATGCCACTCAAAAGAGCTTTGACATCAAGTTAAAAAAAAGGTTCAAGCCGTAGCAGAAACGGGGCTGTGTGCTTCCGCACAGCTGTAGCAGAAACGTGTCTCTAAAAAAATTGGCCGCAAACGAGCAGGCAATTGCCAGGAACATTAAAAATACAATAAGAACAGAAATTGTTTCGTGTCGTCACATGGTTCCTTACAGCAGCAGCTGCAGCACGGTGCGCTTTGAATTTGCTTATTATACCAGACATTGATCATTATTGTCAGCCACTTTATTCCTCAACAAAACGAAGGCTTCTTTTATAGACTCCAAACTAACAGCTTTCTGTGGCACCTGGTTCCTTTTCCCCCAACCGAACTGTGATTGCGTTGTACGAGTGGTGTACGCGCGTGTGTACGTGATTTCGGCCCGTGTGTACGAGATTTCGGCGCGCGTTAATATCCCCCAGGTGGTCAAATTAATCCGAGCCCTCCAATACGGCGCGCCTCATCGCCTGCATTGCGTCGGCGCGTCTAACCCTACAATCAGTCAGCTTATACATGAGGAAAACAGGTAGTCCCATGTTTGTCCGTAAGAATAAATTTCCTTCCTTGTCCTTCCAAGTTTTCTTCAGCCAAGGTACGGGGAGTATGCTTAATCACAAATTACTTAAAAACTTGTTTTCCAGTTTCATTCATTAATTAACTAAGAAGTATGCTCAATTGTGAAAATCCTCACAACCAGTTTTCTTTCGTGCAGTCGGATGGACTGCGACCCCCCGTCGAACGCTATCGTCGCTCGCAGCTTTCGCTGCTGGTCCTCCTTCACAGAAGGGAAAGGCTGATGAGTTTTTTTTTCTTGGCGAGAGACAACATGAATTAATTGTGGCATTGTAGACTAACTTTGCAAGCTTTTCTGGAATATATCCGATTTTTGCAGCACCGCAATCATTTCGTCGTCTCCTGAAAATACTTCTTTTCGTTTGCTATTGGGTTCTTGCGCACCTAGTTCGTCCTGTGAGCAATGCCCTAATGTTTCTAGTGTACAGGCGCGCGTACAATATTTCCGCGGTAATAATTACTTGCGATACGTTAACCAGTTCTGACCGCTTTGCTAATTCTCTTTGCCAACTAGGCGAGGGCATTTCCGTTTTATTGTTTTTTAATTCATCCTTGGTTTTATGAGAGAGGTTGCCAGTGTCTTCTG
>JABSTR010000736.1:0-58665 GCA_013339765.2 Haemaphysalis longicornis | reverse complement strand
GAAAGGGAGGGGCACAGCCCGAGCACGAGATGCTTCGCATCTAACCAATCCCTAGGGGCATCCTGCCACAATCGGCATCAGCGGTGCCTGGCAGGCATGCGCAGTGGGGGTTTGGTACTCAGGGTTCCCCTACGGAAAGATGACGACGGTGGTTGAACGCGAATATATCTCGTGATGGATTCTTTGGTAGGCCAATCCCTAGGGGCATCCTGCCACAATCATCACCAGCGGTGCCCGGCCAGGCATGCGCAGTGGGTGTGCAGACGGCGGACATTACGACAAGGGAAGGAGGGACACAGCCCCAAGCATGAGATGCTCCGCATCTAAAAAACGTACACAACTGTTTGTCGCATCTAAAAAACGTACACAACTGTTTGTTTTATGTTAATGCAGCTTCTTGTACGACTAGGATGCGAAAAGAGAAGCATACAGAAAACGACTTTTCTTCGTATCCTGATAACGAGATCGCGTTCAAGCTGTACTACACTACACACTCTAGATAGTAAAAAATGAATGAAGCTCAGCCTAACGCATCAAACTTGAAGGTAGCGAAGCTGTACGCAACCTTCACGACCATTACGAATGTGCACGATTGCAACCGATTTGCTTCTGCCTCGCTGGCGCATCAACCTTTACTCCCCCATTGTTGCTATGTGCTCTTCTTTCATTTTTTTTGGAAGCAATTATCAACTTACACCACCTTGAAGGGCCGTATGATATGGCGTATCTTTTTCGTTCAGAGCTAGTGTTGCCACTATTACGGCGAACGCTGGAGTTTTTTCTTGCGAATCTTGACCAATTTCCCTAAGAGGGTATACTTGGTTTGACGAACGTGCGCGGGATACACTTTGCATTCGTCGAAAGGCACGCACACATGAGTGCTGGGCATAGTCTTGGCTTTGTGAACTGCTGGACGACCGCCGCGAGGCCCGCACTCACGTGGGCGCGCTCGGAGATTATTTGGTATTTTTAACTGCGGACACAAAAAATTGCGATTTGCTAAACAGCTTCGTTATCAAGACACACTGCGGAGTGGCATAGTTCACGAATCCCTAGTTTGCTGAAGTTAATATTTTTTCAAGCTGTTACGTTTCATTTGGACATTACCACACATAACAAATGTTTTTCTAGACGCTCGAATGCAGGGTTGGCCCAATGCGAAGCAGATAACGGGCACTCCCCATAAGTGCGTTTCTACTGCCGTTTGGCTGCACGTCACCAAAACAACGCGGGAACGTCCGTTGCCGCGAGTGGACGAGACGGGTGCATGATTTAGATCTCTGAAATTGAGTAATGCCTCGTTACTCGTATATCTGGAAATATCGGTTAAGTCCAAACTGTTTTTTCGCCGTGAATTCACTTGGCATACGTACTATTTATTTGACCCCTTTATCTCGAAACGTTTTCTCGGGGGACCGCAGACACCTCGAAATGTTCACAGAGAGGACATAAGGGAAAGTCCGCTGCAGGCAGCTCATAAGGTCTTCGTTCTAACGCTTAGCTGCCACTACGCGCCGAACGCGGTCTTGAAGGGCATGCCTACGCCGTACGAGGCCGATGTTCCCGTGGCCGGAATGGTGTACGATGCCCACTTCGTTGAAGAGAGCCTTAAACGAGGCAGCTGATCATGTAGACGACGAGGAACCTCCAGAAGTGCCTACAAGAGAAACAACAAAGATGCTGCGCCTGCTTCGCAACATGGCAGAGTGTAGCGGTGGCGACCAACAGTTGATGAAATGCATTGAGCAGCCCGGGAACACTTTTCTGGGACCAGATGCGAACGAGAAACAAGCGAGGATAACGCAAATTTATCATCCGCAAGGATAAAAATTCGGTTGTTTTTGCGAACGTTTTTGAATTTATTACGAAAGCTCCCCTGTGCCGTGCAGCTTTTGTTACCAGCATTAGCTCTTATTTCAGTGACGTGGCTGCAAATCACGAGTTTATCAACAGCAGAAATGTAGCTCTACTTGATGAATATAAAAATATAGAAATAAACTAAACAAAGTTTAAAAAACCGAAATCTGACTACTATGTAAGAAATGTTTCACGCATTCGAAATGGTAGTCGTAAAGTTTGGCGAAGTGCCGGAAATGGCAAGGTACACAGCCAGTAGCTCGCGCCCGAAAGTGCTGTACCTTCCTTCAGTACGTTTCAGCTACTCAAAGTAGAAACCATGTGGCTGCCCAAAAGAGTAAAACTGCTCAAACTCAGCGCCGAACGCCACGATGGAGGCGCCAGTGATGAGGCGAAGTTGAGCGGCAGCAGCGGGGTGTAACAGCATGATAGCGTCGGAGAGGAGGGCCTTTTCCGCAGTATAAAGGGCGGTCGCTGTTCGCTCGCTCCACTCAAAGTGCTCCGCAGGACACATCTTGGTGGCCAGCAGATCAGTGAGAGGCGGAAGCAGTTTGGCACACTTCGGAATAGATCATCGGTAGATATAAAGATTTGCAACGTGAGAACTTGGGCCAGTCTGAGCTGAATGTTGAACCACAGCGCGAGTGTCAAGACACACGTCGAGAGCGAGGGGACATCGGAAGCGCTGATGTACAACTGGATTTTCTTTTCTCCGGAAACGATGATATAAACATAAATGAAGAAAACAAAACATGAAGAACTAGAAAAAAAGATACATACAAAAGCAGAAAGTCAACCTCCCAACTACCCACTATCGACACGTTCCCTATAAAGATAGTCTAGCGCTTTTTTAATGAGGGCTATTGAAGCTACACTGATGCGATGCTCTTCCAAGCCTTCAATCTCGGCCGCCTTGATAATTTCCCGAGTAAGCGTGTTCAAGTTTCCGCCGATAACCCGGCAGTTTTCAAACAGCGCCTCGCCGGTGCATTTGTCGCAATCGGTGGCAAGATGACCATTCACCTTATTTTTGACTATTTTGGTGCTCCCACAGAAAGTCATTGAGGCATTTTCCCGTTTTGACCGATATAACCTCTCTCTACGCTTAAAAAGCAGACCCTACACTACGCCTTCTATGCAATCCACGAAGGGCATTCGGTGCTTCATTTGACGCGAAGATATTTCCCTCCTGGAACGGTGGTTCATTCTCCAGAGGGCCGACAGTTTCTTTTGGGCAGAAAAACAAACTTGTAGGCCCGCTCTGCCAGCTATCCTTCATAAGTTATGTGGGACACAATGAATGTACGGGATAACAGCCAATTTTCTCATAGGCCTTTGTTGTTGGTCTTGCAGTTCAAGTGCCACAACTCCTGTTTCTTGTTCTTAAAAATACTTTCCGTAGTCGAGGCCAGCAAGTGCCTTGGGTAGCCTGAACCTGAAAGACGCGCCGTCTGCGCTCTGAAGCCTGCTTCAGCATTGTGGCTACAAAATTTAGCAAGTTCATTTGTAAAACCGAGAAACGCAATTCCCCTCTTCACCAATTTTGAGTGTGATGACGAAACAGGCAACAGCGCTTTTGAAGCTCTCGGCTCATGTGCCCAACAAAAATGTCCAGCGAAAAAAATCCATTCTATTGCAAATCCATCATAATTATGGATCTCAGGTTGCTTTTTAAGATGGTCGGTGACGTAGAAAAAACGGTTGACTGCATGCCCGGGATCACTTGCCGCCGCCAGTGTCCGGTCTTCTAGTTTCCCCTCTATGAACAGGGCTGGCTGCACTTGCACGCGGTACCGCCGACGGTACGATGTACCAACAGACACCCGAAGGGTCTTGATCACCGAGCGTGACCGAAGAATGATCTTGAGAATGGAACACGGTGGAGGAGAAATCACTTTATTGAGCCTTAGGCTGGTTTACGGAAGCGGTGTGGCCGCCGGTTTGAGGCAGGCAGCGACGTTGGCAGCACGGGTGACCAGAACTATCTGGACCTCTGGGTCTGAGCTGTCCAGCGCTCCCTCTCACTGCTCTTTATTAACTATGGGTGGAAAGGGTCTTGAGGACAAGCCCACATGGAGTGGACCAGCGCGGCTGGGTCCCCGCAGAGTGGACAATTTGGCGAGGGGAATTGCGAGGGGTGAATTCGGCGCAGAAGTGCTCGGCAGACCAAAGAGTGCTTCCGCAGGAGTCGCCATAACCGCTCCTGATCGTTGGTCAGCTCAGGGAGGGCAGGAGGGTATTGACGGCGAGAGAGGTGGTAATGCGCTGTGATCTCGTGGTACGTGATTAAGTGATCTCTGGCTGACCTGGCGCTGTGGTAGGGAACGAGGCTGGCACCGGCACGGATAGTAATTCCTCGTGCTGCGTTGTGTGCTGCCTCGTTTCTCCCCACGTCGGTGTGCGACGGGGTCCAGACGATGTCTACCAGGGAGGTCGGGGTATTTTGAAGGAGAATTTTGGACGCCATGGGCGATATGTACCTGCGGGCGAAGTTTTGAATGGCCGCTTTCGAATCCGTGATTATAATTGTGGGTGACGGCGGAGTCGTTAGTGCGAGCGCTATTGCCGCCTCCTCCGCCGCTGCCGGGATGGTAGTGCGGACAGTTCGGGAGTTAACAGGGGGGTCATTCGGGCTCTTAACAACTGCGAGGGCAGATGCGTCGAGGTGACGGTATTCTGCCGCATCAACATACGGGATGTCGGGTTTAGTAGGGAGTTTCTTGGTGAGTGCTCGCGTCCGTTGCTCCCTTCTACCTCTGTGGTAAGTGGGGTGCAATGCATGTTCCTCGGAATAGGACGCACACAGAGGCAGTCGCGGATAGGCCGGGGGATGGGGATAGCTAATTTAGAACAGACTGGGCCCCTGATACCAAGACGCATCAGTATATGTTGGCCAGTGGGAGTAGTTGAGAGACGACGGAGCTGATTGATATGATGCGACTCGACCAATTCTTGGGCTGTATTGTGAACACCGAGGCATTCAAATCTGGCGGTGGATGTACTCAGAGGAATTTGTAGCACAGATTTGTAGGCCTTTCTCATAAGACAGTTAATTTTTGCCATCTCTGCATTCAAAACATGAAGGTATGGGGGAGAATATGCTATACGACTGATGATGAAGGCCTGAATAAGCCTGATTCTCTCCTTTTCCATAATACCATGGTGGCGTCCGGTAATTCGTCGGATGAGTCCAATTGTTTGATTAACGTGCGAGCTTCATTGCGAGATATATTTAGTGTTCCTACGATTATGCTGAATGACGAGACCTAGGACCTTGAGGGTGCGCAGCTTTGGGATCAAATGTTCATTCAGGTAAATTTTGATGTCAGGAGAATTTTGAGAGGTCGATTTGGCTGGCAAGAGGAAGAGCTCCGATTTTGTGGTAGAGCACTCGAAGCCCACCAAATGTGCTTCTTCATTCACGGCACGAGCACCTTGCTGTAATGTGTCTTCAATGAGTGCATCGCTACCACCAGTGACACACAGCGTAATATCGTCCGCGTATAAGCTAAAGTGAAGGTGCGGAATGGTCTCAAGTTTGTTTGGGATATTGAGGAGATCCGAATTGAACAATAGCGGCGATAAAACGGCCCCTTGTGGAGTCCCTATAGAAGGAGGAGTTAGTGTATCAGATTGAAGGTCCCCTATCTGAACGAACGCTGTACGAGATGCTAGGAAGTTACGTACGTAGGTGTACATACAATCTCCAAGAGATATTAATTCTACGCCACGCAGGATGGCGGAGTGGTTAACCCGGTCGAATGCTTTGGTAAGATCCAGCGCGAGGATAGAAGCAGTGTCGACTCGGGATAGAGGGGTGATAATCTCGCGGGAAAGTTGCAGTAGGACGTCCTGAGTGAGAGTGTGGAAGAGCGTTGGAGGAATTGAGGTGGAGCGTCAGGCGGCCGTGAATTATGTACTCCAGGACCTTGCAAATGCATGACGTGAGGTGGATAGGTCGGAGATGATCAGTGGTAAGGGGCTTTCCAGGTTTCGGGATGAGTGTGACCTTAGCGTGTTCCTATTCGGAAGGGAGTGTACCGCGTTCCAAAAAATATTTGAAGTATTCCGTGCGAGCTGAGATCGAAGGGTCATCAAGGTTGCGGAGCATTTTGTTGGTCACTCCATCCGGCCCCGGTGCTGATCCTGGGCGGATAGCCAGAAGAGCGCTACGCACTTCCGCCTCCGTGATGGCGGCATCTAGATTATTATTGGGTGCTTCTTGATATGATGGAAGCTGCTGAGGGTCTCCTGAAAGGAGATATAAGGAGCAAACTCTATCGATTAGTTGCTGGTTAGTACCCGGGAACTTTTCTACGATGGCTGTAAGCCGGTGAGCCTGTTCTGTTTTTGCACTAGCGGGGTCTAAGAGGTGTCTCAAGAGGGACCACGTTCTCCTCATGCCATGGTTGCCTTTCATGTTGTTGCAAATTTTGTGCCATTGACTTTCAGCAAGTTGGACAGAATAGTTCTCTATTTCAGTATTTAGCTGAGCGATTTTCAGTCTTAGTTTTCTGTTGCGTTTATTTTTCCACCACCTGCGCTGGTTGCTACGGAAGGCATTGTGTAAGTGTTGCAGATGGGTGTCTACCGTGTTGGATGGGGTATCAGGATCCACTGGAGTGCTTTCATTCTTTGAGCATCAGTAAAAAGTTGGTTCACCCATAGTTTGAGCCCCTAAGGGGTGATTTCTGGAGGGGCGGGGGCTTGCCGCACCTCGTGGAATTCATTCCAGTCTGTCAAATGCGTCTGACGCAGACGGGAGCGGAGGGGGAGTTTCAAATAACATTAGTTTGGAGAATGAAGTGGTCACTACCTAATGTGTCATTGGTGTTGGACCAGCATGCGTCCGTGAAATGATAAGTGAAGGTGAGATCTGGAGATGAGTCTGTTGGTACACTGTTCCCAATTCTCGTAGGAATCATCGGATCCGATACTAAAGTGAGCGGATGTGCTTGGATGTGATCCCAGAGGAGCCTACCCTTGCGAGGGCAGTTATGATATCCCCAGGCCGTGTGAGGCGAATCAAAGTCGCCGACAATAAGAAGAGCGTGAGAGCCTACTTTTTGCTTGGTGAGAAGAAACTAGTGATTAAAAGAATGCGCTGTTGAAGGAGGGCTGCTGCATAAGTTCATATTATACAGCCGCTCAGCCTCCCGTTTACGTGGGTAGAGAACCAATAAATCGTGGGGAATGGGGATACTGTCAAATTGTATCTGTTCAGCGGGGATATTGCGGTGGACTAAAACTGCGTTTGCAGTGTTATCCTTGCCCTGAAAAGCCCTGTAAACAGGCAGCTTAGCCATGGTATCTATTTCTTGTAAGGCTATAACCACAGGGGGAGATTCGGCGGCCTGTACGAGAAGTTGCAAGGCATGCCGTTTAGGACGGAACCCCCTGCAATTCCACTGCCCCACCCGAGCGCACCCCATGTTACTGAGCGGTTGGGCCATAGTTGGGAATGGGAACCTGGACAGGGCCAGTGAGAGAGTTGATGTTATTCGCTAAATCCCGTATGCTGGAGTGCAGTTCGCAGCGCAGGGCTTCGATGTTGGCACGCAAGTTTGTCATGCTGGCGTGGAGTGCCTCATGAATGCTCAGGTATTCTGCTTTCTGCTCTGCTAACGCCTGCTTGCAGGAAGCGTCAACCTGAGAGATTTCCTGTCTAACTGATTGGTCAGGAAATCGAAGGGCTGCGTCAGGAAGAGAGTCGTCCAACCCCGCCTTACGTTTAGGACGAGCGGGAGTGGGCAAGGAGGGAGTGTCCTGCAGTGCGGAATCACGCACTTTGAGGGCCTGGTTCTCTTGGCGGAGAACCGCATTTTCTTCACTAAGGAGGGAGATTTCCGCCCGACGCGCGTTAAGCTCTTTGAGTATGTCTGCGGGAGAGACAATGAAAGGAGGTGGAGAGTTAGATGAGCAGTGGGCGGGAGCGACGGGGCAGCTCACCTGTGAGTCCGGAGCGGCAAGCACTTGTCCATGTCTGGGAGGGAGTTTGAGTGGTACTCCCGCGTGTGCACGAGCCGCAGGTGCTGCCGATTTATTGGGCCACCGGGAGAGTCCATCCGGAGGCGCGGGCGGACACATTGGTTGCTTTTTCTGGTCTTGAGTGGCATTGAAGGACTGTCCCACCGAGGCGATCTTAGCGCAGGTGGGTGTTCTTCACCGTGGTTGGTATCGACGCGGGGAGTCGGCGGAGCCAGTGATATGGGGCCCTTCGCAGACAATGCACTTCGGGGTGCACGGATAAGAATCAGCGGGATTGGTGGCCCCACAGCGAGGGCAGCGAGGGGGATCACGGGAATTGGCACACACCCTGTCGATGGCCAGGGCACCAGCAAGTAAGGCACGCCTCTGTCTTGCAGCAAAAATGCTTGCAGTGGTACAACGTAGACCGATACCGGATCCAGAAGGGGACTTTTTGGCCGTCGAATAATATCTGGGCCTTGCATGAGTTCAGGCGCTTGGCGTCCAGAATGGGGAGCTCCGGGTTGTAAGTGCATATGCTGTCGTGCACTTGTTGGGGGCTATCATCTTCAGGAATATTAAAGATGACTCCAGTGACCGTGTAGGATGGGGCGGCCACATATGTGGAGATCTCGTACAGGTTCCCGCGTAGCGAGAGGGCGGCAATGCTTGCATATCTGTGGGCGCGTTCCTCCGAGGGCGTGCTAACGATGACATAGCAAAGTACTGGGGGCGTATTTGGTCTTCCCTATTTGGCACAATTCCTGCCTGGGCCTAAATAGCCTCGGCGAGGGTGGCTTGAGCGACGGAAGTTACGGCCAATCCGCCACGCGGGTGGAGGACGATCTGAATATCCTCAGGGGGGAGCGGTGTGGCCGGCAGTGTCCGTTGTGCTGGGCGCTTTCACTGAGGTCGCTGACTTGAGCGGTCTCCGGGGGTGCTTACGTGCTTATCGGGGATGTTAGGATCCCGATGTAGGGCCCGCTGACGGTGGCGAACTTCTGCCCAGTCCATTTCCTCTCCTCCCATGATGTTCTCCATGAGCGAAGCGAGATTTGCCCATGGCGCGCTGCAGTTGGTGGCGAGGAGCGCACGTGCAGCAGCGGCGCCGAGGCGAAGGTGCTAGGCCTGATGAGGCCTAACAGAGTCGTCGGCTGGGCGCAGAATTCATGAGCTCGTTGGTTCGCTCAAAATATACCACGTACCACACGGATACGGAGCATCGGCTGCCGCGGGATGCACGTCGGCGTCGGTGCAAAAGGGGTGCACTGGATGACAGCCGATGACTCAGTTCATCAATGCGGCTCTCAAGTCGACCAAGCGTGGAGTAGTCACGTGCTGTGAAGGGCACATGGATGACTTTGACGATGCTGGAGTGATAACTGTGACGATGCGGCGAGCGATTTCCGCGAGATGGTCAAGCGGCATGTTATCGGCAGGCCCAAGTACCAAGACCCTGTTCTGTGGAAGGCGTTGAAGGAAGAGCTCCCCAATAAGCGGGTTGCTTTGGTCCTGGCCACGAGCGCCTAAAGCGCATGCAGGCGATGGAGAAGCTGTGAGGGTCGCCTGTCGCCGAGATTCTCGGTGGGTAGACGCTGCTGCAGCCTTCTTCGCTCTGACTTGCACTTGCGCTGGATAATCACGGCGTTGAGGTGGTCGTACAGCGCTACAGTAGGTGGGGCATCGAGGATGTCGGCAAGCTCGTCTGCGATTCTGCCTGGCAAGGAAGTCACGAAGCATTTGTATTTAGTTTCCTGGCAAGTGATGCGA
Source organism: Haemaphysalis longicornis (assembly GCA_013339765.2). Lineage (NCBI taxonomy): Eukaryota > Metazoa > Arthropoda > Arachnida > Ixodida > Ixodidae > Haemaphysalis > Haemaphysalis longicornis. The sequence goes on along the minus strand of JABSTR010000736.1, from coordinate 49,071 downwards.
CGCAGACGTAAGCGCTCTTCGAGTTGCGAGAACCATGTCCGTGGGTTACGAGGCCAGAACGGGGGTACGCAGTTCGGTGGTATCGTAAGTGGGCATACACGCTTGGTGGTAACCGCCGGGCTGCAGCTGCCCGCAGAGTCCTGCGTGGCCAAAGTGTCCAACAAGTCAAGAGCACATCGGCTTTCTCTGAGGTGCAGGCAGGCTGCACGGAGGGGCTTTGCGGGCCTGCCAATATCTCTGACGTCATAACGGGACGATGCTTGGAGAAGGCTATTGAAATATGCAGTGTACACGGTTCTTGGTGGTTTAGCGACTACACTGAAAACTCTGCGAAACACAGATATTAGCTGCGCTGGCGTAACTCGGCTCGCCGCAGGCCAACTAGTAAATATCTCGGTCTGGTACGTAGCAAGAGTTACTGTTTTTTCTGGGCTGCAGTGTGTTTCCAGGGCAGAGGTTTTCTATGTTCCACGGTAGTTTCTTCGCCGAGGACAGTGATTAGATTTGGGGGAGTCCTCACTGTAATAATGTGATGGAAGGAGGCGAGCGCGCTGTGCTGTTAACAGAAGGAAAGTTAACGTTGGTGCATGGGCAAGTTGGTGTCCTAATGTTCTTGATTCTTGACATTGTTAGATTTGTTGATGATTACCTCGTAGTATTTCCATGTGCCAAAAAGAGCATTATTACTTTGATGCAACAACTGCTAACAATTTTTAATGGCTGTTTGAAGCCGCTAGTAGTAACCCACGAACTGCCCAATGCAGGATGTATCCGGTTTATCGATCTTAACCTTTCTTTCAATCGCGAGCACATTTTTTTTAAGTACGAACCTCGAGGCAGGAATTCGCTCTTTGCGTATGACTCGGCGCATTCCATGCTAGTTAAAAGAGGAATTGCTAATCTGTGCCTTAAAAATTAACCTGTTAAGTCATTCGTCCCCGCACCTTAATTTCATGGACCATGTTGATCGCTTAATAATGCAGGTTACCCCAGGCATCTATTACCGTCTGTTGCGGAAAATTTATTGAAGAAAATTAAGGCTACGCAAGAAATGACCGTAATAACAAAACAAAATGGAAGTTCGCAGTATTGCCATACATACATAAGTTTTCGCACAATCTAAAAAGAATTGCTCAGCGTGCCCATGTGAGTCTTGTTTTTTCTGCTGTTGATAATCTTTCGAGATTTTGTAGGCGTGTTAATAGTGATAACGATTGTCCTCCGGTTTGTAGGAAGAAGCATCAACGACAGTTCATTCCATGTGCAACAAACGTAGTCTACAGTATCTCTTTATTGTGTGGCAGAGAATATATCGGGCAAACGGGGAAATCTATTAACGATAGGTTAAAAGAACACAGTTACAACGTAGAAGAGTGCAAAAGTGGCCATCTAGGAATAAATTGCAGTGACTGTGCTGGGTATGAGCCTAACTCTAATTGTACAGAAATAGTGTATGAAAATAAGCATAAACTGACAAGGGAAATTATTGAGGCTCGCGAAATAGCAAAGAAAGAAGACAAGTGTGGAAGCGTCCCTTCTGTCGCGCTATCAGCAAACGAAATCACCTATCTAGACAGTGTGTAAGCACATGCCCGTAGCGATGTCGTGGCAGATATGTTATTTTGGTATCACGTGTGTTTTGTTGCCTAGATTTGTGCTGTATTTATAAGCCAGATATGAAAACCATAAACTTCAGTTGTAAGTCAGCACCTGTGTGTCTCGCTCTCCCTATCGTCTTTGTTTGTTGTGTGCGCTGTGAAATCAAGAGTAATATGAACCAAGCCACAGCTGATGCACGCTAATATTAAGGTGGGAGCATGACCAACAGTGGAACTGCCTTTCACAGGTAATAAAGGCCACGGGTGTGGTACGATACGTCAGTGCACGCAGTGTTCACGCTCTACGCGAATAAAAGTAAGGTTTTAAAGGTATTTACGTCAAAAGTGACAGCAGTCTACTCCGGCAAACGTTTGGTGCCGCGGTAGTGCTCAGGTAATTTTGCGTAAATTTGATTCTTTGACTTATCGAGGGTGACCTACAGGGGCCAGCCACCGTATTAGGCTTTAAAGTCACGCGTGCTGTGGTGCGCTGTCTCTAGCATTTTGCAAACAATGTAGTGGTCCACGTGTACATTCTATAAAGCTTGACCTGCCGCAACCACAGAAAATGTGATCACAACGAACGCTGTAAAAGCATTGGTTAGAGTGCTTCTTCTCTGATTGTTGGTCTCCTCATTTGAGGATAAATGGTTACCGATATATGAAACCAAAAAAAAAAAAAACTACCCCAGGAACAGATAGGGGTAAAACGTGGAGTAAAAAAACGAAGCAAGAGCTGTTTCTGCTCTTTTCTCTGTCTCTTACATGCAAAAAAAAAAAAAGAAGAAGGGAAGGCGCAATGGTAATTGTTTTCTGATATAGATGCCTTTTTTTTCTACGGCTGACAGGTATCGTTCCACCGACGTTTCTGTAACAGCTGGGCTTCTGGACTTGAACAATCCTTCCAATTACAGCCAAACACGATCGGTAAGGACCAGTAGCTTGTATACATACTTCTATAATTAAGTGCCACAAGATGCAGTAAAACATGAGCACAGACATGAGCACAGCACATCAGGCGCTTTTAAAACCAGCGTTTCAAGGCCCCTCAACGTGTAACCTTAGAATATAGCGCACTGTGACTTCATTATTTATAATCAGTTTAGTAACAGCCCAACGAAAACCAATACGGTTTCTTTCTACATTCTTGCGGCTGTGCTGTCTCTGACAACAAACACGTTCAATCCACTTGGCCAAACTAAATTTTATTCTTGAAGGAAATTTGTGCAACCGGGGGTCTTACTGCTTTAAAACTTACTAGTACCAAGCACGAGATTGTATGTGAATCGGGGCCGAAAGAAGCGCGACAGCCCCTATCACATTTACTAGTCTTACACCTCATAGCATGCCATCACTTGCGTTTATTGAGAAATGTAAATCGGGCGCACGCTATTCGGGCACGTAAATCGGGCAGTGGCCCCGGGTTCGATTGCCGGGCGCTCCGGCCGCATTTCTGATGGAGGCGAAAAGCATAAGAGACCATGTGTTCCAGATTTCGGCGCACGTTAACGATCCCCAGGTGGTCAAATTAATCCGGAGCCCTCCATTACGGCGCGCATCGTGGCCTAAGTAGCGTTGGCGCGTTAAACCACACAATCAATCATTAACGATCAAAGCGGCAGTGGCAATGTCAGTCTCAATAATTGCGGATCACAAAAATTATAAAGCAAGCATGGAAAAGCAGTTCACTAAAGCTTGATGTCGGGCTAGTTGGTGTAACATGGTTTTGAAGGTACGTATTGCGCTTGCTGTGAACACAGAGACTTGCACGGAAAAAAAACGTAGACTTTTACGAGAAGACGGCGTCTTCTTTCACGCCGTCTTCTCGTGAAAGTTTACGTTTTTTTTCGTGCAAGTCTCTGTGTTCACAGCAAGCGCAACGCACCTTCAAAACCATAGAAAAGCAGCAGTATGAAAAGGGTGCTTTTATATAACTGAACTACAGAAAAAATTTGAACTACAGAGAAACTTCAATGTATTATGCAAATTTATTAATCGTCATGATTAGTTCTTTTATAGCGCATTGTTTTAGCCCTCATGAGCCTAAGGTCATCCTGGTCAAGCCGCTCAAAAAATGTGAAAGCCTTAAAACCAACGAGAATTACAGACCAATGAATATCCTGCCTTGTATTGGACAAATTTCAGAAGGGCGTCTATTTCGTACCATGGTGACATTTATTGAAAATAATACCCTTCTTTGGAACCTCATTTAGATTTCGTGCAGGACGGAGTATTACAACGCCTCTTAGAAGAGTTCTGTGACATTATTTATTCTGCCTTCAGTAATAACTACAACTGTCATGCTCCGTTTCTGAATGCCCAAAAAGTATTCGACTCGCGTTTCCCATTCATTACTCATTCAAAAGCTCGAACGTTTATGTTCTCGGGGCCTTTTAATTAACAGCGGAGATGTTGTAGCTGGCCGGAATGTGTGGCGTGTAACGCGTTAAACATACCAAGAAAATGCCGAGCGCTCGTGAGCACGTGCCCGGGGCGACCGCCGAACACCCCCGGCTCGTGCATTGGCCTTAGCAAAAATAAAAAGGGGGAAAACCCTGAGGAGTGACTCGCTTTGCCTCGCATCCAACAACGCCAAAGCAGGCGCAACTCCTGCTCCATGGAACCTCGACGCGACTCCAAGTATGTCGTGCAAGCGTCGTGCACGCACGCGCTGCCGCTGCGCCCCAGCTGCTTGCAAGCGCTCCCGCACGTAATGCTTGACTTGAGGAACACGATGATATCGATGCATATGACGATGACTACTACTAGCACAGTGCAAAATGACGACGGAACATGTAAATAAACAAATACAAACTTGTACAAATGAGTGGTGACGTGTCCTTCAGGGTTCACGTAAAAAGGTATCCTGCAGCTTCGCTATGGTTCAAACCTTGCGCGAATTAGTGCAAGCTTCCACAGTTTTCTTTTGAACTTTTAGCAAACTACTTTCATAGAAGGGCTGAAATAGTACGGATAAACAATTTCTTGAGTTATAAAGTTTTTTCGCAATCAAATGTGGCACAGGGTCTCTGTTGAGTAGTGTTTTCTTTGTCGAAAACAGTACGGAAAACTGCAGGCGTGAACTTGCCTTTAGAAATTAGCAAGTTCCCGCTCGACTACGCGTAACTTAACGGGGCGGCTGGTGCCGCGCGTGCAGGAGATATCCAAGGAACGATGCGAACAGTGTGGGTTCACTTGAAGATCTGTTTAATTATACGCACAGGTATACACTACTGAAAGAGGGTAAGGGCACGAACAAAGAGGAGAGTCTCGGTGCCTCAAATGGCGATGGTTGGCGTCGGTTCGTCTGCAAGCGCGCACACACATAAACACACGTCGCTCGCTGGCGCCGCACCGTCCGTGGTCTGTGGCATGGTGTCGGATGCGCCGCATGGTGTAAACAGCGGCCGCTTTTCGTTCCGATCCTCGTCTTCGGTTACTTGATCCGGGGCCTCAAGGTCCTCCCGAGCTCTTCCCCGTCAGCGACGTGTAAACTTTAGACACGCCTTCCGAGAACGGAGGAATTCTTAACATCCTCCCCCCCAATGAGCCTCTGCTCATTCTTATTACAGCTCCAGAGGGTAAAGCGCTTGAACTGGCCGCCGTAATTCTTTCTTGTTAGGAAGAACTATTCTGCAGGCCCGAGCCTTTCCGTCTCGTCCGGGAAACGTCTCGACCACCCTGCAAAGTTTCCACAGCTGGCGAGGTGTTTTATCTTCGCCGAGCAAGACAATGTCTCCCTCCTTGACGCTCTTCTGCGGGAGCCCCGCTGCGAAGTGCGCCGAACGTAGCTCCAGCCACGGCCGCTCGATGGAAACTAGGTCGTGCTCCAGCAGATATTCGCGTCTCCATCGTCTCCAGAACAAATCCATAAGGGCGCTGCGTCGCTGCGATTGCCTTGTGACTGTACTTTTCGTAGATGTCGTTACGATATTACCGCCGGGGAGGGCAAACTTGTAAGCCTACGTCCGATGAGTAAGTGCGACGGGGTCAAAGGCGTGAGTTCTTCCGCCTGAGAGTGCACATAGGTGAGCGGACGAGAATTGACAACCGCTTCCGCCTGAGTGAGAATGGTTACTATGCTGTCGTAGTCGAGTGCACTTCTTCCAAGAACCTTTCGGAGAACGTTCTTGACTGTACGTACCATTCTCTCCCAGAAACCACCCCACCATGCTGCTCTTTCCACTATGAATTTCCAAGTTATTCGATGGTCACTTAGGTATGCCTGAGTGTCGCTTCCCTTGATGGCGTGGAAGATTTTGTTCATGTCCGCTGAGGCTCGCTTGAATGTGAGAGCGTTGTCCGAGTACACAGTTTTCGGTATTCCTCTTCTCGCAATAAATCTCCTCAACGCCATAAGAAATGTCTCAGTAGTGAGGTCTCTTACCAGCTCTAGGTGTGCCGCCCTGGTTGTAGCGCAAGTAAAGAGCGCTATATAAGACTTCCGCATGCTTCCTTGGTCCGTGTAAAATATGGGGCCCGCGAAGTCTACACCCGTAACCTCAAAGGGGTCCGCCTGAGTCACCCTGTCAGCTGGTAGCGGGGCCTGAGCTTCCGCGGCAGGTCGACAACTCTGTCTTTGACACGGCACGAAGCGTCTTATGGCTGATTTCACGGCTTGTCTTGCACGAATGATCCAGTAGTTCTCACGGAGGTGGGATAACGTATCTCGTACTCCTGCGTGTAGAAGCCGCTTGTGTTCCCCGCGAATCAGAAGGCCAGCGTAAGGGTGCCTCGCAGACAGAATGATCGGATGTATTGTTCTCTCTTGCTCTGTACTGTTTTGCAGCCGACCTCCAACCCGTAGCAGTCCCTCGTTGTCTAGGAACGGGTTCAAATCTTTTATCGGGGATTTTCGGTCGAGCGGCTTGGATGCACTGAGGGTCCGTACTTCATTTCCGAATGTTTCCATCTGTGAAATCCTCAGCCAGTACCTCTCCGCCTCGGTCATCTCTTCGGCAGACAGGCTCCCCATCCTTTTCTCCGAAGAGGTTCGGCAGTTGTAGAGGAAGCGCTTGATCCACGCTGTTGTCCGAAGCACTCTAGTGAGGGAACTCTTTTCGCTTAGGTTTATCAGAACGGCTGGTTCGCCGTCTGTTGTTGTGTTTAGCACCGGCGTTCTGATTTCTTCTTGCCAGAGTTGGGGATCAGCAAGGCAGGGTTCGAAGGCGGGGTACGTTTTGCTTTTGTTGAGCCACTCTGGCCCTTCCCACCATTGCTTAGCATTCACCAAAACTGATGGTAAGATACCCCTGGTTAATATGTCTGCGGGGTTTTCCTTTCCGGGACAGTGCTTCCACACTGCGGGATTGGTCAGTTGTTGTATCTCTTGGACTCGGTTTGAAACAAAAGGCTTCCATTTGGAGGCGGAACTTTTGATCCAGCTTAAGGCTATCGTTGAGTCTGTCCAGCAGTGAACTGTCATGCCTTCAATTCCCAACTGTTTCGTCAGGTTTTTTGCCAGCCGTGCGCCGATAACGGCTCCCATCAATTCCAGTCGCGGTAGTGACAGTCGCTTGAGAGGAGCCACTCTCGCTTTAGCCATCAACAATGTCACCGTGGTGCATCCATTTTCTGTCCTTGCTTTAACATAAGCAACAGCGCCGTATGCCTTTGGGCTGGCATCACAGAACACATGGAGCTCCACTTCTGTGCACGCATGGCTGAGGTCACGAGCGAGCAGCCTAGGTGTTGCGATCTGCCTCAGCATAGGCAGCTGTTGGCACCACTTGTCCCACGTCTCAGCTATATCGGGTGGGAGACTTTCGTCCCAGTCTGTCCCTCGTTCCCACAGGCTCTGAAACATTACTTTCGCAGTAGTCGAAATTGGCGCGAGGAAGCCAAAGGGGTCAAACACGCGTGCAGATGCCTGCAGAAGAAATCGCTTCGTGTCTTGTCACTTGCTCAAAAAGTCAATCAGCGTGTTAATCTCAAACACAAATTCGTCACTTTCTGGCCTCCACTCGACTCCAAGAATTTTTGTCATCGTCACGTCGGAAAATCCGCTTTTGGTTCGATCTGTTTCCGACAATGCCTCTTCGAGTTTGAATTCGTTCGATTTCCATTTACGGAGGTTCATGCCAGCTAGCTGCATGATTTCCTGTGATTCTCGACAAATCTTTTCCGCCTCCTCCAGGTTGTCAGCTCCCGTTACAAGATCGTCCACGTACAAGTGGTCACGTAGCATCTCTGATGTTGCAGGAAACAAGTTATGCACAGAGTCGAGATGGTGCTTTAAGGTAGCTGCGAGCAGAAATGGACTAGAGGTAACTCCAAAGGGCACTCTTGTCATTCGATACTCCTTGATCGGAGGAAGAACTTCTCCCCGTCTGGGAACGCTTTCGTACCAAAGGAAGCGTAGTGCATCGCGATCCATTTCCGCAAGCCCAACCTGGAGAAAGGCCTTCTCAATGTCAGCCATGATGGCCACATTGTGCATCCTGAACCTAATGAGGATATCCGACAGGTTCGGATTTAGGTTCGGCCCAGCAGATAGTACCTCATTCAAAGACCGCTGACCTGGTGCGCTTGACGAAGCATCAAAAACCACTCTTAATTTGGTAGTTTCACTGCTCGGGCGCGTTACGCCGCGATGCGGCATGTAATAAACAGGCCCCCTCGGGGACTCACCCGCTTCGGGAACTTCCTCAGCGTGTCCGGTAAGGAGGTAGTCCCGCATCGCCTCTGTCGTAGGCCTCAGCCGTGCCTTCACTGCGCAAAAGCTTTGTAGTCAGAGAGGAGAGCCTCGCAAGAGCCGTCGTCTTGTTATCCGCAAGCTCGTGTATGTTTTCTTGCCAGGGAAGGGCAACGCAGTAGCGACCGTCCTTGTAAGCGACGTTTTCTTTGAAGTCCTGTAGCACTTGCTTCTCGGTGTGGGTGTTATCTGGCTTGTCCGTAATGCCTATGTGCTCCAGCTCCCAGAATGATTTTAGCTGCTTGGAAAGATTGTCGTCATCCAGGTCGGCGCTTACCGTTACGCGCAAGACCTCGGTGCTGGCGTGATAGGCGACAGCGGATGACGAAGTTGACGCACTTCCCTGCAACGTCCATCCGAAAACCGTCTCCACGGCGACGAGCCCGCTTTGTAGGCGCTTGATGTTACCGGTGGCCACCTCCCAGTAATAATCGGCTCCTAGGAGGAGTCCTACTTCGTCGAGACGGGACCCATCGACCGAGCAGTCGGCGACCTCCATTCCTTGTTCATTAAGGTATGCCACGGTGGTCATCTCAGGAGCTGGTATCACGTCGCAGCAAATATGAGGGACCTCCAACGCTTCCACTCGGACTTCGTTTCCGCTGTGTTGGTTGCGCAGCCACAGCTCGACTCGGCGGCATTTTCTTTGCTCAGTGGGCCTCTCGTTGCCAAAGGTCATAATTGTCAGTTTTTCCTCTCCCAGGACGCGGAGTTTTAGCCGTCGCGATAGTTCTTGTTTCACAAATGTGCGCTGACTTCCGCCGTCGAGAAGGAGCCTCACTTTGGATCGCTCGTGAGGTCCCTCTGCCCAAACTTGAGCAGTTTGCAGCATAATGCGGACAGCGCCAACCGTCGCTGCCACCTGAAGTGACGACTCTGCGGCAGGCGCTGGCGGGGCCGCAACCTGGCTCGATGGTTCCTGGGCGGGTCTGTTGTTGAGGCCGCAAAGAGCAGTGGCGTGTCGAGCTGAGCACTTCGCGCAAGTGAGCCATTTTGCCGTACGACATTCAGCTGCTCGATGGTTTCGTTTGGTGCATTTGAAGCAACGTCTCTCTTGTTTCAGTATGTTGCTCTTTTGTTCGAGAGAAACACCCGCCTGGCAGTCGGCTGTCAGGTGATCACGTGCTTTGCAAAAGGCGCATGCATTTTCGTTCTTATCCGCGAACGCTGACAGGACTGACGACGATGCCTGCTTTTGGTCGTTTCTCATGCGGTTCTGTTTGTTTCGTGGCGAATGAGACTCTTGAAACCGACAAGTACGTACTCTGCTCTCTCTCTGCTCTCGATTTCATTTCGCAGGAAGTCTAGAAAACTCAGTAGCTCATCCTCGGTTCCATCACTGCGAGCTGTCTTCCTGCGACAGTACTCCAAGCGAAGCTCCTTTGGAATGCTCTTTCGGAGGACCGTGAGCAGCAGCACTCCGTAGCCGCTCGGCGGCACGCCCAACGCCTCCAAACTTCGGACACCAGCCTGAATTTCATCGTACAGCATCCTCAGCCTCCCTGTTTCCTCGACGTTCAGCACGGGTCGAATCGACAGCAACCGCGACATATGATCCTCGATGATCACTTCATCTTTGCCGAACCTCTCCAAAAGGGTTTTGACCGCGATCTCGTAGTTTCTGTCTGTCAACGTAAGGCCTTCGATTGCAGCGGCAGCTCGTCCTGTCAGATAGCTTGAGAGATACTTAAATTTGTCAATGGCTGGAAGCGCTGAATTCTTGTGGATTGTCGACTCGAATTCGTTCCAGAATTTCGGCCATGAGCGCACGTCTCCGTTGAATTTTGCAATTTCGAGCTTCGGAAGTCTGGTGGTTGCCTCCTGTGATTGAAACGACGTCGTACTTGACGCGGGAGCCGAGGACTGTGTGTTGCTCGTTGAACTGGTGTTAACTTGCGATGAAACCGCCGGGGCAATGTCGCTAGCTGTTCCCTTTTTGATAGCTCTTTTGAGGATTGTTTTCATCGAGCTTATTTTTGTGCTGTACGCACTACAGCTGGCCAATTCTTCATCAAGCTGGTCGATGTCTATCTTCTTTTCGACGTTCTCGTTAGCTACTCTAAGCTCTTCAGATTGTTGGATAAGCAAGTCAAACAATTCTTCCAGCTCACCGATCGCTGCTGGGGACGCTTTAAGTAGCTCGTTGGCGGTTGCAATGGTCTTGTCGATGCTGTTGCGAATTGCTGCTTGCTTTCTCTGGAGTCGATCCATGATGCTCTCGGTGTCGCTTGGTCGACTTCTCCCGGGTTTCGGCACCAAAATGTTGAGTAGTGTTTTCTTTGTCGAAAACAGTACGGAAAACCGCAGGCGTGAACTTGCCTTTAGATATTAGCGAGTTCCCGCTCGACTGCGCGTAACTTAACGGGGCGGCTGGTGCCGCGCGCGCAGGAGATATCCAAGGAACGATGCGAACAGTGTGGGTTCACTTGAAGATCTGTTTTATTATACGCACAGGTATACACTACTGAAAGAGGGTAAGGGCACGAACAAAGAGGAGAGTCTCGGTGCCTCAAATGGCGATGGTTGGCGTCGGTTCGTCTGCAAGCGCGCACACACATAAACACACGTCGCTCGCTGGCGCCGCACCGTCCGTGGTCTGTGGCATGGTGTCGGATGCGCCGCATGGTGTAAACAGCGGCCGCTTTTCGTTCCGATCCTCGTCTTCGGTTACTTGATCCGGGGCCTCAAGGTCCTCCCGAGCTCTTCCCCGTCAGCGACGTGTAAACTTTAGACACGCCTTCCGAGAACGGAGGAATTCTTAACAGCCTCCTTTATCGCCTTTGCTGTTTAACGTCTATGACATTGATTTCTGCTCTATCGCAACAGAGTCACCCGTTTCAGCATACACATGACACCCGGATGGATTCCACTCACTCTCTTTCTTAATCAGCGACTCTATCCCTTCAAACAGATAAAATTGAACATCTGGACTCTATTTGTATAAACAGATTTGTGCATGGAATCTACACTTGCATTTCTATAAACACGCAGATAACAAATTCTGCACGTTTGCGCAATCCTCACAAAATATTGACTGCACGCCGGTTCACTTCATTACTCAAGGTGCAAGGATTGCAACTGTATTCCTCTGCCGTTATCGACACGTGTGAAATATCTAGGTGCGATGTTGATAGCGACGTGACTTGGAACAGCCAGTTGACCTGCGTTTCTAACAAGCATCGGCGGGTATCTTGTGTTTTATATAATGTACCTTCCTTCATGCCAGTCCTGATAGGGCAAGGTTATTGGGCACTCCCTTGCGTACAGCATTCTTAGATATTGGATGTGTTTGTTCTACGACTGCTCTTTCACCTGGCGTTTCAAATTAAAGGGGCACTGACACAAACTTTTTAAGGCGAGATAGCGTCGGAGATAGATTGGTGGGAACACATTTACATCATCTGCAAAATATCAGCGGCGAATACAGCCTAGAACATATTTAAAATCAATTTTAAAGTGTGCGAAACGCAACCGAGCAGCCAGCAGAGGACCACGCGCAATCGACATCCCGAGGATATTGTGTAAATAAACAATGTGCAAACACGTGACGAGTTTGTGTTTGCCGCTTCCGCACTGCCGGCGTTTTTCGCCGGCTCGCCCGGCTCGCCGCTCCAATCGGAGGGCCGGAGGGCGGAGCTTCTGCTCTTGAGAACGAACGACCCGAACGTTGGCGGCGGAGGCGCCGTGATTTCGTCAGCTCATCGGGCAGCTGGCCGCGACCAAAGTTCTACAGCGATTCCAGGCACTCTGTGTCTATTACTGTTTATTACCATTGGATGCGAAAACGCGCCGGAGGCACGAAAAGCCTACTGAGCTAGCCGCACGGTCGCTGTGCAGGCGGCGGCCACGGCCGCTAAGTGGCCCAGGCCGGCGCAGGTAGCTCGAGTGATAGCTTGTTACCGCTGCACGAAATTGTCCCCAAGTCCCGACCATGGTGGCTTACATGAGAAAAGAGTTAATGATGCCATGGCGGGTTGCATTAAAAATTGTCATCTGCACCGCTTACGAGAGCGGCACTCGAATATCCGCCGCAGTGCTAAGCCGAACACATCTGTAGGCGGACCTGTAGGCAGACCGGCCGGCTGTTTCCAGCGCGCGTCTTGCCACCCACCGTCTCGAGCGTCGCGCGTCGTTCTTTAGCCGCGGTAGCATTTGCACTCCAGCGCCTGCATCACATCCACGGTCGCTTTTTAATTAACCGCCTCACGAGATCAGTACGTGGGGGCATTCGCAGAAACTGCCGTCGACAGTGCTACGGCGGCTCTGCTCTGTCATATCCCTCCGACGGTCACGTGGTCAGCTTTGTTCATACAAAATCCACAAAATCCATCGTTTCGCGGCGCTCGCTGAAACCGAAACTGCGACTGGCCATTTTGAAAATGCCTCTAATTAAACAACCGTCGCACGCTGAAGGAAATGAGGTTTCTAAAGGTTATAAGAAGGTCACTAGCTACTTATCGCAACAAAAAAAAAAACAAGATGCAAAATTTTGTGTCAGTGCCCCTTTAAACTGAGTATTAAAAACGCTGTCCTCAGCATTACCGATAACGTAGATATCTCCGTTAACGTAGATTCATTTACTTGTTTCAGCCTGCGTACAGTTGATTCCCTCTTTTTTTATCAAGCGACTTTCTTAAAAACCTTGTGGGGTAACTATTTTTGCCGCCTCATGTGCCCGTGCTACACTCGTTTTGGTTCCTGTGTTAGACCCCATTACGTCCCAAAAGTTTTCAACTCCTTAGCCTATGAGATATTTTCTGTTTCTTCTGTGCTAGCCTATAAACTTACCTGCGTAAAAACTTGTGTGTTTTTTTATCTCTCACTACAATCGAACTTCGCTGAAACGAAGTAGTATTAGGGGAGAAAATTGATACGTTATATTCGATATTCATTGTAGAAGCATAGGTAAAAATTAGCTCTAGCAAATTGGCAATGTGGCTCGTGCAAAAATCCTAGACATTAAAGCCCATTGCTGTAGGTTTCGAACCCACATTATCTCGTTTATAAACGAGATAATGCTTACCTATCTCCGTGTGCTTTTACAAACAAAGGTACAGGTACAGGAAAACGCGAAACAACGACAGAACAAAGTTGGTTTGGCAAAACAGGCCCACGTTTATTACAAAAAGTGTCACCTTCGCCTGGCAGCTTTTCATAGCGCAGCAGGCTCTAGTTTTCCAGTCTCCAGGCACATAGGGGCCTTTTATATTTTGTAGTTGTAGAAACTGTTATCGTCATGCTTTTTAGTATGCTTTTTAAGCTAGCTTTCGTGTTTCGAGCCTCGCGCCAACCAGAGATGTCTTTGTTAGAGCCGATGCCGTGCGCGGCTGTGGCTGTTCCGGTTTTCTTATAAAAGGAATAAGTGTAACTGTAATAACGCGTCACATACAGAAGTGCGTATTCAGTTCGCTATAGACCGTTTTTCACTATATCAGTGTTCGTTATAACAAGGTTCGACCAGCCTTCATTGCATCTGCTGACTACCGGGTACGGCCCGACAAGCCTTGCATGGCTTGGGCTGACCGATGTGGATTTGTACATTTCAAGAGTAGAAATAAAGCTATTACTATTACAATATTATACGAGGGTGCCGCAAGTGCAGTAGGGCGACGTTTGAAGGCTATCGCGGAAGCGCCGACCACGAACAACAGCAGGGCCACGTCCAGAATCCTCTTTCGTGACGAGGGAAATATGAAACCACCTTTCCTCACTCTTTCCCTTTATACGCGATGTTTTCACGTTATTTATTTCTGCATTTTTGTTCAAAAAAACCAGCTTTAGCAGAATTTTCCTGCTAATTTTGTTATCGTCGGAGTGAATTAGAGGCAAACAAATCTGTGTTTGATCACGCGGAATGTAAAGTTTATAATTGCAAGGGTGGCATGTTGGTTGAGGGGGAACATTGTTGTACCATGAAACAGCCAATTCTTGAATTTCACGGTTATGAAACCAACCGCTAGCCCCCTGGCGCACTTGGCCGGTCGACGCTCGCGCGATAACCCTCAAATCACGCTCGCCACTACTTCGTAGCTGGACAGCAAAAAATGCGCAAAAAGCCTACCATATCTTATGCCCCCCCCCCCCCTCCATCGTTTGGATGAGCGTTCCCCCTCCGTCCCCGAAAAAAATTCCTGGCGATGCCCCTAGTTCTGACGCTACCTTCGATTGATTATGCTACGAAGAGAGACGTTATAAATATAGTTCAAGGCTACACAGACCACAACGTAGTACCAACCATCTACTTTCGGCTAACTTTCTCGAAACTAGTATATCATCCATAAAAACAGTCGAATTTCATTATGAGTCCTCTTGCAAAACTCATCGCACCTGCATACATACCACCGCATCGGCATAGAATAACTCACCGCTATTCACAACATTGTCACCAGTCCTTAGCGTCATCGAATAATCTCAAATTGCTTTAGGAACATAAGAAGGTAAGAGGGGACTCACGTACTCTCCAGCAGCCGCACTTTGATTCATAGCCTGGTATTTGGCCAAAATGATTTATTCATAACCACATGAAAAGCTTTCGCACACGACCCGAACCGAAATACACAAATATCGCAGAGAAGTCTTATGAACACTTCTTATCCTGTGGTCTAACCCAACGATCAGCAAGAAAACGTGATCCCGTAACCTACATTGACTTCCATGTTTAAGGCAGTATCTTTGTAAGGCCTTTGGATGAGTTAGAAGTACAAAATATTACCGGTTCCTTGAACAATAATAGCGCAGCAGGCCCAGAAGAAATCAAGGCTGGACCAATAAAAGCCGTAGCTTTTCTTATTGCAACACCATTCAGTGATGTATGCAATTGTATACTTCGCGAAGGATTTTTTCCTGATGAACTCAAGGTTGCCGTGCGACGGTCATTCACAAAAGTGGTTGAAACGATGATTTAAATAACCATCGTACAATTTCCATCCATAGGGTTTTTTCTGAAATTATACAACGAGTAATTTTTACACGAATAAATGAATACTTAGAAAATTTTCAAGTAACGGTTGCTCAACAATATGGTTTCCAAAAGAAAAAGTCGACTGAGCTAGCGTAATTAGGAGTGAAGGGAGAGCTCATAGAAAACATTCCGAAAAGCTGTATACGGTGGGGTTTTCCTCGATATAAGGAAGGCATTCGACTCCGTGAAACACGATATCTTATTTAACAAGACAGATCTATACGGTGTAAGATTATAAGAGGAGTTCACTAAAACTAACCAAAAGCTATTGAACAGATCGTAAACAGTTTGTATTGTTAGGTCCCACGTCGTCCGCTTTTCGTTCAATATCAGTTGGAGCACCCCAAGGATCGGTCGGTCCTCTCCTTTTCTTGCTTTACATTAATGATATTCCCAACCACCACAGTTTGGTGCTGGGTATATATGCATGAAAACAGACGTTTGTGCCGTATGTTGGCTAGAGCTAACAATGGTATGGCTGCCGCAATTGATGCTCAGCTCCCCACAGCAGCGTGCCTTGGAGACCAGGTTTAATAAATATGTGCGTAAATCCCCAAGTTACACAAACCATTTCTATCTGTAATATGGTGTGTGTAATACACAGCAGAATACATGTACAGTTGAAACTCGAATCACGAAACTCTAATCACGAATCCCGATTTTACGAATTTCCCGAATTAAAGAACAGATTAAGGTTCCCCCACAGTTGCCCATAGGCTTAATGCTTTTATGAACTCGAAATAACGAGACAAACTTCGCGACCAAACCGGATTTAACGAAGCATTCCGTAAAAATCGTTAAGATCAACACAGCCCCCGATCGTTGTGAACTGTTTCCGACATGATGGCTTCCACACTTCTACTTCTGAGACTGCGGCAGGCTCCACAACCTCGCAACATGAGCAGGAAGAGGCATCGCCGAGTTGTTGGAAAGAGCTTGGTTGGCGTGACGAGGTGGCCGCAGGTCAGAACTTGGACAACTTCGTGAACGCCGACGCAGACGTGCACACTGACTCAACAGAAGTTCTCGACGACGAGGAGATAGCGCAGCTTGTTTCCGGCGCACAAGAGGAGTATGAAGATGCGAACGATCAGGATACTGTCGAAGCTACCGTGCCCACACGAAGCCAGGTGATGGGCGCCGTCGACCTTCTCAGGCGGTTTGCTGGGACACATGACGCTGCCGAGGACGCTTTGACTTCACTGGCCAGCTACGAGAAGTGTGAGCTCACGCTGCTCAAGAAGCTCGCGCAGGCGAAAATCACGAGCTTTTTCACACGGCAACAAATTTTTCGCTCTCTAGAACGAAATTTGTCGTTCTCTCGATTTTACGAAGTTCTCGATTTTACGAAATAATTCGCTCGTCCGGGTTACTTCGTTAAATCGAGGTTTCACTGTATAGCCCTCCTGTGTCTCTACGCACCAAGGAAGCAGCAAACGGTATGGCGTGTGTTGTACACAACATAACACCTCTACGTGTACCTAAGTACGAAAGGAGCAGCAAAAGTATGCGTACTTTACCGTGATTTTTTGAATTTCAGGTGGACAGGTTCATCCAGCATGAGTCATACGGAAGCGGGAGCCATGACATCGCGCTGATCAGGCTAGATGCTCCTTTTGACTTCGCAGCCAGCGAGGGACGCATCGGCATGATCTGCTTGCCTTCTGTGGATTACACCCTCGAAGGCGACGTCACGATCACAGGATGGGGAAAGATATTTGCAAGTAAGCATGTGGGCTGCCGCAAATACAATTTAAACCAGGCGAGATAACTCTCCTTTCAAGCTAACCAGAATACTCCCACGTCTCCCTGCACTGTTCCCAGGCTACGTTAAAAAGCTTTACTAGGCGACTCATCAAACCCTGTTTGTGCATGAGGTGAAGTGCGTCAGTAGCTTACTGCCTCAGGGAAAACAGCCGCTTTCAGCAAATGGAGAGCCAACCCCCCACCCCCCACCTCTTTACGGGACTTATGAACTAGCCTTGATGATTTTCCTGTGTAGATTCAACACTTACCTCCGTAAAAATATAAATTTATCCTCTGGAAGGTTTCAAAGAATCTGAAAGCGGTGGAGAAATATTCAGGAACCACAGTGAACCCAAACGAACGGACGTTTGGGAAGTTGGTATGCGGATGTTAGCAGAACACCATTGGTCACACTAAGAAAGCTTTCGCTTTTAAAAAAACCCGCCGTGGTGGCTCAGTGGCTAAGGCATTGTTAGGCTGCTGAGCACGAGGACGCGCCGCTTTTCTGATGGAGGCGAAAGCGAAAACGCCCGTGTGTACGAGACTTCGGCGCACGTTAAAGATCCCCAGGTAGCCAACATGAATCCGGAGACCTCCGCTACGTCGCGCCTCATCGCCAGCGTTGCGTCGGCGCGTTAAACCAATCAATCAATCAATCAATCAATCAATCAATCAATTCAATCAATCAATCACAATCAATCAATCAATCAATCAATCAATCAATCAATCAATCAATCATCGCTTAAAATCTCGCAGTGTATCTAGGTCCTTTTCAACTCAGGTATCGTATTGCATGTGACGTCATTCATTGTGAGAAATTGAACAGAAGAAATTGATTTTCTGACAATACCACGGAGCGATGGCCAATAAATCATCTCCGAATTTGATAACGTGCATGGGCTCCCCATTTCGGTATCCGATTAACACTCGACCGCCATTATGTCGCGCAAACGGGCAGTCATGGGCCTTTTTCCTCTTGGTAACAGCTCATTATAGCATCCGGTTGTATCGAGTCAAGTTCTCATTGATAGACATCTTCGATCTCGGGGACTTCAGTTTATTTCGGTTATCTAATCACTTGTCGTGGGTTCCTCGTGTTACAAATGTTACAACTGTGCCTAGCTGGTTTCCTGGTTCTACTAAAGGTCGATGCAGACATCACTTCGTTAGCCTCTAGAATGGGTACACCAAGCTTGGACGCAGCCTCAGTCACGCTCGAAAGCAAATTCTCGTTGTTAGTTTCATGAATGCCGTCCATTTCTAGAATCTTTTTGCGACTGTGCCATTCAAGTTCTTTACTATCAGATTGTAGCTGGGCCATGATGTCAGACTTGTCGGCTTTTTCTACAACGGCAAGGCGTTTTTGACAGCCATCAAGTCTTCATCTTGGTCAGCTGTGCCATGACGTCATCACACTTTCTGGGAATGAGATCAATTGAATGTTCGATTCCGCCGACTGTACTCAACAGTGGCAGAGGCGTTTGTAGTTTAGTGTTCATTTCTCGAAGAATTTCCAGAACTTCGTTTCCCTAAGGCGGCGTAGTGTGTTCAGGTGCTATGGCGACTGCGATTCCTCGGCAAGACGGATGTTTCCATGCTTTGCGCCAAGCGTCCTTCTTGGAGTGAAGCGGCCTGGGATGGAAAGAAACCTAGTCCTTTGAGTGGGGTTGTATTCGATTAGTTAGGGTTGACTTAATACTTAGGCTACCGGTACGCCAAAGAACTTATCCGGGAGTTGTCGTCTGGAGTGTTGGCTGTGTAGATGGCGTCTCCAGTTTTGATTTCTTTCAGCTACATCCGATGAGATTTAACTTTTGGTTAACCGTTCATCTGTTCAATTTCTTAACGCACAGCCTTCGTTTCAGCAACAAGAAGGCCTTCCACACTGTTGTTCTAGAGGGTGTTTAGGTTTGCTTTTATGTTTTGGGGGCTTTTCCCCCGAAAGGAGATGACTGGTTTTCTGTTTTACTCGATCAGCCTAATATTTACTTTGCGCCGGGCGCTTAGAATTTGAGCTGCTTTGAGGCTTGGTAATCCTGCCTGGGTAGGTAAGGTTAAGGACCATGTGTGCCAGTACGTCGCAGGCCACGAAGTAGCGGGTTAGTCACCAGCCACCTGCGTCTGGGTGGAACTGTAGTTGTCAGAATCTACGACGGAGTGTATACTAGGTGACGGCCGCATTCACCCATGTAAACTACGCGGTCGCCGTCGTTGCATGCTCAAAGGCGTGGCTTGTAGGCGGCCTCCTTACAATAGCCAAAAATACTGCACTACATTACAAAGGTAAGAGAACCAGACCTAAGAACGTTTTTCGACACCTTCCGAGTCGATGGCGTGTAAAAAGGTTTGTTGGGTCACTGCTGAAGCAGCGGCTGATTTTGTTGTTTTCATTGGGCGGGATTTTTGTAACGCGTTGTGACGTCCTTTTGGATGGTACACGGGGAGACGTTAACCTAAATGGTAATAGCTATAAAAAACCAGTTTATGAGAGTTTGTAGTGGAAAACTGATATCGAGCGTCGGGCATCACGTGAATTATATGCGGTGGAGACAGTGTTTAATGTAGCAGACCTGGGTGCACTGAGTTAATCAACGTAACGTAGCTGGCTCTGGAGCCGAGGAATCTGGCCAGTGCCTGTTTTCTAAAGTCATGGCATTGAATATGCTAAGTATTGTTATGATGAAGAGACAGCGGGGCGTGCTCACCGAGTTGGTTTGGTTGACAGGCGTGCTGGCTCAGACGACAGGGGTAGGCACTGTAAGGTACGAAACATCGTAGACAGCCCTCTTTTAGGAGGGATAGAAAACGGTGATAGAGCTCAGATCTCCTTATCTTGCTGGGGATGAACTTTTTATGAAAATGTCCTTCGGGAGGGGTAGACACTTAGACAAAGCTGAATTTAACGTCGTGTCGCTGGGAACGGTGGTTTTAAATGCACGGCTTCTCTCTTGCGAAGACTCTTGCATGACGATGTCTTGCAGGGGCTTGGTTGGGTTGATGACGCCAGGCTTTGTCAGGTTGTTGGTCCCAGAAGCAGTTAGAGGCTAATTTGTAGGTGGGCGTATTTCATCTAGCGAAGGCAGAAATATTTAGGAGCGAAATGAAGTAACGAAAAACAAGGTGCCTCGGCCTGTTCCAGCGAGTATATCAGGCTGCGGGAGCAGGATTGGCAGCGTAATTCGGTGTGTTCGTTGTGACATCGTTTCGACTACACCGCTGAGGCTGCAGCAGCGATGGTGCCGGCGATGCCGTGGAGATTTGAGATGCTATGGCATAAAAATAGAAATAACTAGCCTAGGGCTTCGGTGACGCAGAAAAAAAATGTCGCTGTGCAGCGGCGTGAAGCAGAAGGAGTAGCAGAGGCATGCCATGCCGGACAACGTCAGACGGGTTTCCTACTCTCGCTATGTACAAAAGATTTAATTTTCTTGTAGAGCATGAAGGCGCGTGTTAGTCGGCTCGGCACTTCCTGCAAAGAGGCGTAGGCGTTTTTTCCTCTTTACGCTTCTAAAAACAAAGTATAAGATGAAGGTGTCATTCGCACATCAATGTGCCAAAGCACAACTTGCAGAACAATATCCACTTTCAAAGGCAATGAATCAGCATGAAATCCTCTAAGACGTTTTGTGCACAGGCTGAGTATTTAGCGAAGTCACGTACGTAAAAGTTTCTAAATATTTGCTAATGCTTAATTTCACAAGATCAAGCGAATTACACTAACCGACAAGGCCCAACAAATTTGCTCTCATGAGCTGCCATGCGATGTCTGCGGCAATGCTGCTGATTACACCTGCCCGAAAAGGCACTAACATCATATAACCTCTTATTCCCCTGTGATTGGTAGTTCTGAAAGAAAGGCCAGAGCGTATTCAAGCCACTAGTGCAACTGACTGAAAATGGCTAAATTTGCAAGGCATTTTATTTCATTGTCCGAATCCATAGGTGTCTTACAAGACCTGCTAACTACATGTAGGTATTTTTATATTGTTTGACATATTAAATGTGACAGTCTTTTGTGGGCTGATAAGAACAGAAAATTTGGCCTACGTGTCGGTCTAGAGCTCGATTCAGCCAACCGAATTAGCGCAAGCTTATACAGGCAAAACGTTTCCAAAACGCATTGTTGGGCAAAACAAAAACTTCCGCAAATTAAAGTCAGAAAATTAGTATGTAAATGTTGCTTGGCAGTGTTCTTTTAAATTTAAAATATATGTTGGTCAAATATTTGCGATGACAAAAGTATTTCTTAAAAATTGTTTGACGCAAAAATACAAAAAGCTCGCTGCAAGCCTAGACAACGTGGCGGCATTCCAAGCTGATAAGTGACGAAAAGTTCTAGTAGATGGCTGGCGAGCAGTGAAACGCAGGAAAGTTAAATTTACTTAACCAAACATCTAACGTGTGTATCTTGGGAGGAGCAACACGGACGGGAATAGCGTAAACTCTTATTTGTCATGCGACGAATTTTTTTTTTTGAGGGAGGCGGGGAGAGTTTTATCTGTCTCTTTTGCCAAAAGGAAAAAAATGAAAGTTTTAATAGCTGCAGAGAATTGTAGAAGTCGTGGAGTCAACGGGAAAAATAATGTATTACTTTGCTTTCTATTAAAATGTTTCCATAACACTGTGTCGGAATGATGTTCAAATATCATCAGTCGAGTTCCCGGAAGCCACAAACTTTCAAGACCGTTTCCAATCCATATCATAAAACAGGAGGGAGCATAGAGGAAAAGAATACTCCACGGGAAGGAACTAGTAAAGCGTGAAGAGGTGACGACTGAGGGGGTGAAGACTGTTCGCATGTGTTATGGCGCAGTATGCAAAAATGTATTTAGGGTGCGCCGTAGGAGCGTGCTGTCAACTAGAGATGGCTCGGGCGCTGAGCTAAATTTACCTGAATCACCCAGCGGTGCCTTGTTATTTTTCATACAGGCAGTTCATCCTGCGAGCTTCAGCATGCAAAATAACTTGTTGTTTGGTAACAAAACGTGAAATATATAGTCAAACGCTGCTGAGCGGAAGGTGTAGTGAAATTTAGTTCACGCCAAAGCTTTGATTCTCTGAACGGCGTCTGCATTCGGAAGGCTACGTAAAGTAGACATAAGTGGCGCTGGCATACTCCCAAAACCAAACGGGAATTCACGTAATGATCTATCAGCTGCCGAAAGAGAACGCAGGAAATTCTTTCTGGAATTTTTGAGCAACCCACTGGGACAAATGCTAAAATTGTGGATTTTCTGAACCTACAGAAATGAATTTTGCTTCCAAGTTCGGAACATCACTAAGCGTGAAAGATGGTTGGGAGAGGGAAGAGGGGCATTTACGCGGCAGGGGCGGCAGAGGAGCTTCTCCTCTGAGGAGGATATGCACGAAGAGGAGCAGATACGCACAATATTTCTGGTAAACACGTTTTACAGCAAAGCTGTATACCTCTACCGTCCAATGGTTTCATTTCCGTGGGCAAAACTTCATGCGCCCAGGGCTGAGACGCCGAGCGCATACAGCGTACAGCATACGCCTAATCAGACATACAGCATAGATCTCAAAATTCTTTTGAGGAAACCGCAAGAACCGCATCGAAACCACATTATGGACAAGGCGCCTGTGAACAATGGGACCCTCACCACGTTTTAATTGTAAAGTCTAGGTTTTCAGACTAACTTTGAAGGCTTGGCAGGAGTAGTGCCACTCAACAGAGCAGTTCTTGCCCTAGCCGCCGAGCACATGCGTCAGGCAAGGCAGGACCCAGCATTTGCCGCCAGAGAAGCCTAGCGTAGTGTCAGTAGATAAGGCTTTAGAATACCGCCACTGACCCACCCAAGTCATGAATGACAGTCCTTTTGTCGTTCATCAGTGTCCCGATATTGCCCCATCTACGGCCTCACCGTTAACTTCGGCCGGGTCGTTTGTTAGCAACACTGCCGAAGATGCAGCAAAACGGCATCTTTGGACACACTTCTGCTGCTGCAATGCTGTTACACGCGTTATCTTTGAGTCGCATTCGGAACGACGTCAGTATTGCGCACCAACAGAGCAGGTAGGAAAAGCTAAGCCTACCAGAGTTGACCAGCTAAAACGGATAAACAACAAAATGGCGGCGCCCATGGACCGTCGCAGTTTAAACAAATGAGGCGGTTTTTTTATGGGCAAATCACTTGAGGCGCTCGCCTTGTCTTCCTAGCTCGCGCGCTCGACCCAAGTTTACAGAGCACTAAGGCGGCGTTTTGGGGTAACGCTGTCGTTCGCGGCGTACCCCAGAGGCTTCGAAAGCCAAGCGGTTTATATAGCCATAATCGTTCGAAACTCGTGAAACGCTGGTGCTTAGAATACATATTCCCGTTGTTTAGCCGAAAGAAAACTATAGGTACATTTGAGGAAAAATATACGTAATTAACCTGCAGCGCCCGCGTTGCTTTAGTTAAGTACGCCCGTTGGGTTGGTTTTACGATAGTAAACGCAAAATGTGGCAGTGCGACCCCGGCACGTGCGGGAAGAAAAGCACAAAGAGAAGAGAACTCCCGCTGGCGCAGTTTCAGGCAGGGGGCGCGCGAGCTGCGAAGGCGGGAAATTGAATTGCACGGAGGGTTTTCACGAGTGGTTAGCAGTAAGCGGGATAACGGCAGTACAACCTATTATGGCAATCAACTGCCCTCTGACTTCTGACCAGCTTTCACAGTGAGCGTAGAACGGCTTTAGACTTTTTTCGAATTTTCGCCCGATCCATCTCACCGGAATTTGAGAAACAAGCGGAAGTTTGTGGCCGGACCCAAATGCAACGCTGTCAAGGCTATTGTATGATATAGTATTTTACAAGTCATCCAGGGGGAGTTTATGGCCACAAGTAACTAAAATTATGTGGTGAAGTTCGGCAAAATTGGTGTGACAAGTTTGCATTTAGCTCATATTGAATTGAAAGACTCACGTTGAAAAGGTTTTTTTATGAAAATGTTTATTTTAAATTGACATTCAAGAATGGGTGCGATTGAGGTTTAGGGGCGGAAAACGGTATTAAACATATGCAAAATGGCTTTCAAGAATATAGTAGAACTATACACGGAGAGCAGTTGACAACTCTGGCACCATTAGCGGCTCTTTTCGAATTTTCCCTAGGATAATTTTCTTAGGCATGCCTGACGGCACTCACAAAATAAGCAAGCTCTTCATTGCCTTGCCAATGCAATTCCAAAACGCTTTCACAAGAAGGCTGTTGATGATGATGATTGCTATTGGGTTCCCCTTTGTAGCGGGTAATAATGTGTCATCTTACCAAAAAGAGCTAATATATCTATGTTTTATATTCTTGGTTTAATACTAGCGCTGCTTAGGGCAGGCACAAAAAGCTTATTAGGCACAAAATACTTTTTTCCTGTTACATGTGGCAACTGTCCTAGGTAATATTCCCCTGTCTGCTTTTCGTCCGCGAGCATTCTATCTCTCGTTTCGTCGCCTCGCAGCCTTGAGTTAACTTCCTCTGTGCTACCTTTAAACCCTAGGGCTTCTGGAAGCCGAATATTTCCCTCATGTAGATTTGGATGCATACCCTCGCATTCTAACACTTTGTGCCGCAAAGTTTCTGTTTCTTTTCCGCAGACCACACATACCGCATCATTTTGTGAATACATCCCTACACAGCTCTTAGTTTGTAAGCAACGTGCTCTAACCTCAAAAAGCAAAGCACTGCCCTGGGAACTATCGTAGAAATTTTACTTTCTGATGTCAATTTCGCCGCCCTGTACATCTCTAACGACGCTTTAGCTTCCATTTTTTCTCTCCATTTATTCGTTTCGATCTGCTTTGCCTCTTTTTGGTTACCTTGGCTGTTCTGGATTTTCCACTGTTCGTTCCATATTTCATCGTTAGCCTTCTAGCCTCCCTTAACCACTGAGTGTCCATGCTTTTCAAGTATAGCTACCTAAAAACCTTAGCTGCCCAGCTCCGTTGATTCATTTTTCTCAACCTCATCTCAAAACGTATTTTACTCTGTGCTTCTCGAACTTCAAACGACGCCCAGCCCATATCTCCCTGTACTGCTCCGTTAGTTGTTTTTACATGCGCGCCTTAGGCCAAACGGCCTACCGTTCTCTAGTTTACTTCAAGGCCTGATACGACGTTTGATTTTAAGTAGAGTAGAGCATTCGCAAATGTGAGACCGAGAACCATTACTCCTTTGCACATTCCTCTCACTACTTCGTATTTGTAATACCCCCACAAAGCTCTATGCTTCATTCTAGCTTCGTTTTGTCATTGAAAACAATTATTCCCGATTTTTCAGCACTAAAATTTAATCCGAGGTCGGTGGCTTCCTGGCCGCTAATATTCATTAGCCGTTGCATATCGGTCTGGTTGTCAGCTAAAATAACCATGTCGTCTGCGTATAACGTTCCCGGAATACGCTATTGTACACTTCACCTTGCAGAATATGTGTTAGGCTGAACCCTACTTGACTTTCTTCCAGTTTCTTTTTTAACCCTGCCATGTAAAGCATGAACAGTAGTGGGCTCAAAGGGCATCCCTGTTTCACTCCCCGATCCATGGGTGCTGACCTGCTGGGCGCATTTCTGTCCTTCCCACGTCAAGTGCACTCTATTGTCTTTATAAATTGCTACAAGGAACTCTATTAACTCGTCATCTAATCCCTGGAGTTTCAGCATTCTCCACAGGAGTTCTCTGTTTACGTTATCATATGCCCCATTAGTGTCGAAGAACGTAATCCATAATGGTCTATTCTGCACCTTTGCAATTTCAACACATTGTGTTATCACAAACAAGTTATCATCCAATCGCCTGTCTTGTCTAAATCCATTCTGCAGTTTCCCAAGTATTTAATTTTCTCCCATCTATGCTGGAATTTCTGATTTTATCACCTGCATTACGAATTTATACATCACTGATGTTTCTGTGAGTGGTCTGTATGAATCAAATACTGGGTTTGTTGCCTCTGCCTTTATGTATTAAATTCATCCTACTTTCTAGCCAGTCCTCTGGTATTTGTTTCGTTTGTATCACTTTATCTATTGCCCTCATAAACGATTCCTTACGTTTAGGTCCAAGCAGGTTTATCAGTTTCATTGGTATTCCATCCGGGCCCACCTGCTGTCTGGGGGAAACCTTTTGCTCTGGTTTTTTTTTTCAGTCAGATAGCTGCCCATATCGTCTTCCTCCCCTTAAGAAGTGTTTTGTACTCTCAGAGGGAGGTGGGGAAATTCGCCAGGGTTTGTAAATGGCGGCTGTTTGTTAATGTACATAAGTGGTAAACACAGTGGTGAAAAACCAAATATAACCAGAGTTACTCCGTAGGCACGGAAGAAAGCAGATGAGTTCATGTTTCACATCCCTCAGTTTCATTTCGTTCACTTCCGTTCACATCGTCGTTCACATCCAGGGACAAATATTTAGCCGATTTCCTAATTGCCATCTGAATTCATGATAATTCAGACCCGAAAAGCAAAAAAAAAGCTTCTGAAAGCACCCACGAAGCAGTCTGTACAGTAAAGCCAAAAGCAAACTTCCATTGGGCAAATGGATTTGGCTCGTTTTGATGCGGGAAGCAGCAGCAGGACCTGGCTCATTTTCACTACGAAACACGATCTGCGTAAACATTTGCAGGGGATTATTTCACCTATTATCTTGCCACCCCTATTTTACGGGATAGTTGCAAAGTTTTTCTTGTCAGCGCAGTTTTATCTGAGTTAGTTTCAATTTCGGGGTGTGGCTCAAAAAAAAAAAGAAAAAAAGAACGCCTCAAATATCGTCTGATGCAAACTGACCAATGATCATGGCGGCGGCCCGGAATAAGAGGAGAAGAGAGTGCCGATACTCTGTACCCTTATCTAGAGACTAGCCGAGCGCGAGCGACAAGGCCGCCGAGACGGCGAGAATACCCGCCTCCATTACCGTTTGCAGTGGTTTATAACAGCTTTGCCGGACGTCCAATATTGGCGGGTCGGATTGCGACCAATGTTTATGACAATCACTCTAGCAGGTTCACAACTACGTTCTTTCTTTTTAGTGAGGGGATAAGACCCCTCAGAACGCTTTTTTCCCCAAAGAATGGAATACCCTGCCCAATGTTTTGCGGGGCATTTATTTTGTTAATTGAACGAGGTTCCCTTGGCGCTAATTAGAGGCTGTTAAGCGAAATAGGCCGTTTACACTGTATGTTTAGCTGTGTGTGAGTACTTCTGCCACAAGCTGTTTGTGTTCCAGGTGGCCCGTCGTCAGCAAAGTTGCTCGCTGTCACAGTGCCCGTGAACAGCGACATCATCTGCAGAGCGACCGGAGGCAATTTTTACAACTCCACCACCATGTTCTGCGCAGGAATCCCGAAAGAAAAATATTGCCCGGTGGGTCATATATTACCCTCGTGCACTTGTTTGGTTATTCGTTTAAGAGCCTGGGGGGGGGGGGGGGGGGGGAGATTTCCAAAGCAGTGGGTATCCAGAAACGGAGTGTCAAATAAAATGGGGGTAAATGCTTGTTGAATAGTGACACTGAGCAACGCATCCGTCGGAGCTCTTTTACGCTGCATCGATGCGTGGAAAAGCGCTTGTACTTCTGGACGAAACAAAACCGACGCCAACACAAGACCCAGAGCGTACTAAAAACTAATTCATTAACAATAAATGTAGCATACATACACAGTTTGCTAGAAAAATCAAAATAACGGTTTTACATGTGACAGAAATTTGATGCAAGCTGACGCACCGTTTAAGGCCGCTTAAAGCCTCACCGTTTAAAACGAAGGTTTAAAGTGCAGGCATACGTAGTTGAGGTGGCGACATAATTCCCCGCTTCTTCCCTCTCTTTCTTCCCTTCCCTCTCTCGGATCTTCCCTCTCTTTCGGACTTTCCTGCGTCGCTCATCATTGAGCCAGGCGGAAATAGGAGATTTTTGTATTCGGGTGTGCAGCCACATCTGGCGCAGTGCGGAGCCAAAGTGTTAGGCGCGTTTAGCAATAATACGCGTTTATTATAGTCTCTAAGTCTCTCCAATAGGCATCGATCGCTTTGGCCAATTTATGATTGGCCACACGTTAGCGGCCTCTTGTACAGTACGCTAAAGTGTCAATTAACGAAGGTCTGTGTACGGTTACGCAACAGGTTAGTGCGGCGGATTTTTTGTACGTACCTGGGCCTGCTTACTTTCTAGCGGAGTCTTTTTACTTGTTAGGCGCAGAAAAGATGACCCGAACGTGTTCTGCGCCAGCGCCCTTTTTCAAGCGGTTGAAACTTGCATGGACGTATGGCGACTGCACTGAACATGCCTTTTTTGAGTTAAAAGAGCCATGAAGACCCAGCACAAGTTTGGTTCATTCAAAAGATCGCCTCGTTAGAATCGTACTAAAACCATTTCTGACGTAAACTTCGCAAAAATAAGCGGTATAATTAGGGAAAAAGGCAAAGGCCATGCGACCCACTCGCTCAACTCCCGCAACAGAACCTATGATGTCATACCAGCCAACTCTGCGATTGGCGGAGGCCGGCAAAAGCAAACGCAAATTAGGCAGAGCTTATAAGCTTGCCGAACAGGATATTTGCGCTTAACTTTAGCCGAAATTCTTTTTACAGCAGTAATAATGGTGGGGGCGACAGTTGAAGTTACGAAAGCACGCGTAAACATAGAAGTACCGATGCGTACTGCTGTTGGTGCTGGGCGAACTATGCTTGGTGTAGCTGCACAGGACTGCGGGGCTTTCTGGTAGCTTTAGACGACACTTGCCGATGAACGCAAGCAGCGGTGCATTATGTGACCATATCTGTCGAGGGAGCTCTCTGTTTAACGAAGCGATTATTTTCTCCCTCAAAAAAAAAAAAAAAAAAAAACAAGCCACGTTCAAATACGGTCAAAAACAAACCAGAGGCAGATAACGGCTTGCCACGGTGTGATGGCGCTGTCTAGGTCCACTAATGCTAGACAATGCTTTCCAATCAGCTGCAGAGCGGTCGGTTCCTGTGATAAAATTGCAGACCACGAAAACACACGATTTAGCGAGAAAATCAAAATTTTAACGCAAATTGATTAATTTCTCAGTGAATAAAACATCGTCTGCATCCGGAGAAGCGCTTGGGACACTATAAAACACGAAATCTTTTTAATAAAACAAACTTGTATTTTGTCTTCATGGCTCCTTTGAGCGCTCCCTCATGTGGCCCCGTTGTAACCGAGCGAACGAAGAGGACGCCACGAGGCAAAGTAAGCAGGGAAGCAGCGGAAGAGTGTATAACTTGTCGACGTATGAGGGGGAGGTCGGTATGCTGGGCGGCGGCGACACGCTGCGAGGTGACGCCAGAGCACTCCGCGCCATCGTGCGTTCGCTGTGACGCAATCACTCCAGGAGAAGCAGCAGATATGCGGAGTCCCAAAGAAGACTGAATTTGGCGCCGCATTTAAATTTTGGATTAGGAAGCCTCGTAGTCGTAAGCCACCTTTTTTTTCATTTCCTTCTTTTGCGCTTGTTGACAACCAGGTTCGTAACTTTTCCGTCGACCAAACCAGCGGCCTGTTCGAGGTACCCCGCGGCTGCAAGTTTTTTTCACTTGAATGACAGTGCTATGATGCACATTTTACGAATAGACTGCTACAAAGATGACATCGCTACACCTCGCTTTATAGTGTTTGAATGATTCGAGGCGTGGGGCAGCAACCCCTTCTTTTTTATTGAATTGTACATCAAAGTGACAAAATTCCCAATCTTCCAATGTTTATTGTTTGAACTAAAAGTTGGCAGCAGTAGTCTTGGGATTGCTCAAAAGTGAAACTCAGACTTCGGTGGGCTGTTTCGAACTGTCAAGTGCTCTACGCGTGTCGTCTGTGTATCGAACCCGTTCATTTTCCAAGTTTAAGCGCTAGATGTTTCTGAAATAGCGATTGAGGTCGGCGTTACTAAACTTAGCATGGTCCCCATTGGCTAGGTTGGTTGAGTTGATTTCCCTATTGTTGTTTTTACGAAAGTTGAAATAATCCCTGCATATAATATTGTTTTGTAATGAAGCGCCTGTTTTGAATCCTTAATCACTCCCGGGCTCGCGAAGACTGCAGAGCTGTGGAACGCGGTCAATTTAAATTGACTTGAGCAAACGTTAAGCGTGTTATCTCGGGAAGAAGGACACGGCGGTGGAACAGCATGAGAGGTGAGCGGGAAATAGAAGGGAGACATGAAATTGACAGGGGCGCCAGTCGACTATCGTCCTTCATCCACATTTGCAACGAGAGGAGCAAATACCCTGCCATTATTTTTCCAACCCCTGCGGAGATCATAATCATAGACACCGAATAAGCGTGTAGAACGTGCTGCAGCGGCTGTAGGTCGAAAGCCACCACCTAACTTGCACTGCAACATCCTCCTCACTATCTCATAAGGCGTAGGTACCCACCGTTGTTGCTCAGTGGCTAAGGCGTTGTGCTATTGAGCACGAGGACGCGGGTTCGATTCCTGGCCGCGGCGGCCTCTTTTCTGATGGAGCAAAAAGCAAAAACGCCCACGTGTACGAGATTTCGGTGCACGCTAAAGATCTCCAGGTGGTCAAAATTAATCAGGAGCCCTCTACTACGGCGCACCCTCTCCTGCGTTGCGTCGGCGCGTTAAACCCTACGATCAATCAGTCATGATGAGTAGGCGGAACAACAATTGGTCCCCTCTAAATTTGCACTCGGCAAATTGTTAGACGTGCCTCAATGGGCTGCACTTGATCTGCTGGTGCGATTATCGATTCGTAGAATCAGTGAAAAATCCCATATGTCGTCCTTGGGCTTCATGAATCTACTTGCTGTATCTTACATCAATAAAATATGTGGAGATGTGTTGCATGTCTCCGGTGAAAGCTCGGACTCTGAGTCTTCGTCTGCAAGAGTAATTGTTATGCCTCGAAACGAAATATTTCAGCGTTCCACCCCGTTTCTCCTGCAAGGCCACAGCAGTGGAGTATTTTTTGTCACTGCAAATTAGCGCTACAGGTATTAAAGTAGCCCACGAAGCGAGGCGCATATGACCAGCTCACCACTAAAGCGGCGAGAGTGTTCAAAGAGTTGTGATAAAAATACCACACTGTGCGGCTTCAGTAGATATCAAGTCACCCTGGTGATCACTGGGAACGAGTTGGCGGATACAGAACCACAGCAGGCGCATCACAATGGAACTATCTTGCGTATTTATTTTTATTTATGTATTTATAATGCTGCCAGTCTCTTCCCGAGACTATAGCAGCTGGTCTTGGAGATTTTACATACACGTAGTCTACACAAAACAGCAGAAAAATGCGGTAAGAAAGAGAGAGAAGAACCTGCAATCTTAAACGCGGATGGTCTTTAAAGTATACACTGCAGAATACGAAATATGTTTCAGTATAGTTATACATAAAAATATTTACAGAACAAAGGATAAACACACAAAAAATAATTATTTCAAAACACTCATTTGTAGCCCGAAATACAGAACAACACATTTCAAACATCAGTAACACTAGCTGATAAGGAATGTTACATGAAAAGGGATAAAACACTACAAATAACTGCACACATATAGAGTCCTCGGTCACTCAAACAGTTCAACAGGAGGCTGTAAGCATCTACCAATGAAGGCAAGGTGGGCTAAGATGTTGCATTTTCTTATTTTGAGGCAAAGTCCTTTAGCGAATTTGTGTTAGCAACGGAGGGGTCTAACTATTCCATTCTCGGATAGCTCGGGGAAAAAAGAGTTCTTGAAGGTGTCGTTCTGGGAAAGAATATTCTTTTAGAGTATGGGGGTGTGTATGTCGGGTTGTACGGGATTATGGTAGGATAATGCACCTGGATGTGTCGATTTTGTAGTGGTTGTGAATTAACTGAAAAAGAAATTTCAGGCGCGCCTGTTTTGCTCTAGCCGCGAGTGTTGGAAGGCCACAGCTTGATAACAGATTCGTGGTGGATCAGTACCCTATATCTATTGCAGATGAATCGCGCTGCCTTCCTTGTACTTTTTCAAGTTTATTACGCTAGTGGACTGTTTGGGGAAAACCATATTGTACTGGCATATTCTAGAACCGGTCTCACGTAGGTAGTGTAGGCTAAAAGCTTGGTAGATTTTGGAGCCATTCGAAGACATCTGCGAAGATAAAGCAGCTTTCGCAGCGCATTTGAAATTATTTTGTCAATGTGTGCATCCCACCTAAGCTGTGAAGTAATTGTTACACCTAAGTGTTTGTGTTGATTTACTCTTTCAAGTCTCGCGCCGTTAATACTGTAAACGTAGTGTTACAGGATCTTTCTTTCTTGTTAGACTCATGCACACAGTTTCTTAAGATTAATCGACATTTGCCCAATCGGTGGCACCACTGGGCAAGATGGTTCAATGAATCAGCAAGCTCAAGGTGATCGGAATAACTGGTAATTTCTTTATAAACGATGCAGTCGTCGGCGAATAGCTTTATGTTACAGGAAACGTTCTTCGTGATATCAGTAATGAAGATGAGAAATAACAGTGGCCCAAGAACGGAGCCTTGTGGTACCCCAGAGGTAACAGGAAGCGGTTTCAGACGCCACTTGCTCAAACATGACAAACTGTGAACGTCACTCAAGAATTCTCTTATCCAGTGTGTTATTGGTCCGTCCCCGATTGTGTTTCGGAGCTTCGCAATTAATTTATTATGACATACGGAGTCAAAAGCCTTTGAAAAGTCTAGTGAATATTACATCAGTGTGGGGAACAGTTGTTAATAGACAATGCTAGGTCATGAACAACTTCTGTTAGTTGCGTAATGGTTGATAATCTGCTGCGGAAATCCGTGGTTGGCAAGGTGACAGGATGCCCTTTGTTTCCAAGAAACTGTTAAGTGTTTTTAGGATAATATGCTCAAATATTTTACACGATGTGCTGGTTAGCAAAATTGGTCTACAGTTACAAGGGTCGTCGCAATCCCCCGACTTCGGAATTGGTGTAACTTTGGCCTTTTTCCAGTCGTGTGGAAGCTGTGACAACGAGAAAGATTTGCGGCGGAAAACCAGGCCAAGATATTTACTACCACCATTCTGCATATCGCCGAAGTAATGCGTTTTGAATGTTATCGGGCCCCGAAGCTTTTGTAGGGTCTAGCTCAAGCAAAAGGCTACAGATTCCTTCGTCAGTTATATTTATTGGGTTGATTGTATCATTATTAGGCGGTGGGAGCTGAGGCGTTTGTCCGTTATCTTTAGTGAATACCGAGTTGAAAAATTTGTTGTAAGCATTAGATTTATCTCTTTTCTGTTCTAATGATAGTGTGGGACGGCCTGCTTTCCTAGGGCGGAAATGTTTCCAGAATCTTTGGGGGTGACCAGTAATAAATGACGGTATAGCGTAATATTAAAGTAAAGTTCTTTGCTTTTTTTTGGTCACCAGACCCGTCACCAGACAATATGCCAACGCACGTAAACAAGCTGTCGCCTCGCATTTGTCTGGGTCACAGAATTGACACGAACGACTTTACAGGCTCGATCCCGAGAAACATTTTGGCTCGCCCATGCTCGTCGACTTAGCAGAAATCAAGAGACCTTGCCCCAAGGCTGCGCCTTGGAGTAGCATTGACCCGAAAGTATCTGCACGCAATCGGATGCGAGGACAGCCCGGGCTACATTACGTGTGGTTGTCCAGAGATTAGTGATAATTTGATTACAGCTTTCCTAAGTAACATTACTACGCTTAGACACTTGCCATTTGTCTGAACAAAAGGATTTAGGCACGTGAGCTGACACCAAGAAGCAAAATCGGGCTGTCAAAGAGCTTGTTGCATTTAATTCGGTTGGGCATAGCAAAGTAACGGAAATGAAGAAGAGGATGAATCAGCGGAAAGCTGTGAGCTCACAGAAGAACGAGAAGGAAGATGAGGATGTCATCGGATGCCTTGTGCTTTGCATCAGTCAGGTTTAGTTTAGGGTAAAATATTGTTAATTATTCCTTCTTGTGGTGCTGAATTCATTCCTGAATCATCTTGTGGTGCCTGGAAACCCAAAAATTGGAAAGCCAGGCCTAAGAACTCAACGATCAGGAACAAACGGGGTGTAAATCGGCGTCGTCTTGCAAAAGGTGAACGAAACTGCGCTATAGCTTGCACAAGATAACATAAAGGACAACGGCCCGTATTCAGCAGGGAACATGGCTTAGAACTGAAGAGAAGGCTGTTTTGGATACTGCCGATTTGGAGACTTCGGGTGCGCTCAAAGGGTGGCTGCATTTCAACAATGAAAATTTGAGCAAGCTGAACACAGAGCGTGAGGGATCAATACAAACAATTAAATCACTTGCACTCAATGTGGAAGCTGTCCGAAGTGACGAGCAGTGATTCACAATAATGGGCTGTGCCGCCGCTATCCGCTCACTGTTACCACCCCGAGCAATTCAAACTTCCCGCCTCCGCAGTGCTCGTGCTCCCCCTGCCTGAAGCTCCGCCAGCGGAAGTTATGTTATTTTTGTGCTTGCTTTAATTTCGTATGTTGTAGCTGCTTTCCGTGATTCGAACGCGCCATTCTTTTATTGCGCTGCTGTCGCCTGTCTGCGGCAATTCGACCGTGCCATTTGTTTCTTGCGCGGCCGGTTTTTTTGCTTACTATCGTAAAAACAAACCCTACGAGCGTTCCTAACTAAATGAACACGGGCGCTGCCGGTTAGTTCCGTATGTTATGCCTCAAAGACACCTATAGTTTTCTTTGCGCTTAACAACGGGGAGATGTAGGACAGGCGCCATCGGTTCACGAGTTTCGAACGCTTATGACTATATAAAGCGCTTGCCGTTCGAAGCATCTGGGGTACGTCGCGAATGACAGCGTTACCACGTGATTCCACGGCGACAGGTTTGTAGCTACTTGGGAAAGGGGACAATCTGGCAGTCTGCTAGAGAAGTTATATTTCCCACCCGAGTTGAGCTGCTACTTGGAATGCTGTGCCGTCCTCTCCTTCCCAACTGGGGCTCGTCGAGTGTCCGATCACCGGCCCGTGTTAGCGACGCTTAACCTTGGCAACTGTGCGCCGCTCCACCAGATGTGGCGAATGGACGAGCGTCTGCTGACCGACAGGGACAGTTCAGCAGCACTTAATGCTTCGTTGACTGCTCTGTTCGAGTTCGGTTCATCACGGCCGCGAGAAGACTACGTGGAACTCAGTAGCGGTCATATTATGTGCTACAGTGGACCTCGAGAGAAGCGAGAATATGGGTTGGAATTTTTAATCGACATGAAAATAGCAGGGGAGTTTTTCAGCATTAGGGAGACAGTCGCGGCGGTTGTGATTAATCTAAACAAGCGATGCAGGTTAAAGATACTACAGGCCTAGCCTCCACCAACCAGATATGATGATGAAGCCATAGACAACTTTTACGAGGATGTCTAATAAGCAATGAAGAAGACAACTACACAGTTCACGATTGTGATGGCAGTCTTTAACGCATAGGTCGGCAAGAAGCAAACGGAAGAAAGGTCAGTGATAATAGGCAATCGCAAGAAACCAACAGAAGAACAGGTGGGCAATGGATAAAAGTCCTTCTTGGTGATCTGGTTGAGGCGTCGGTAATCCATGCAGAACTGCCAGCTGACAACTTTCTTTTTGACTAAACCAACAGGCGAAGCGCAGGGGCTCGACGAAGGTTACGATGTCCTTGCGGATCATGCTTTTTACTTCCTGCTGAATGACCAATCGTTCAGCACGGGACCCACGGTATGGCTGTGGACAGGGCTAGCATAATCCGAGTGTATACGATGTTGAACCGCAGTAGTCTGACCAAAGGACAATTATTGAAGTCGAAAATGTCTCGGTAGGTGCTGAAAAGATGGCGTACAGCGGCACCTTGGTCTACCAGAAAATCGGAGGCGATCATTTTGGCGAAATCGTCGACATAAGGAATTGAAGTGGTTTGGGTATCGGAAATCTGGGGTGGGTCCACGCACAAAGCTAATACTTGGTGGTCACCTATCGGCCGCAGTGTAGCCAGAGATATACCCTTCAGTAGAGCTTGTGGAGACGTTCCAAAGTTGAGGATTGGTAGGCGAATGTTGCTGACCACAACTGTCACAACAGTATGTGGTAGGGCCACTTCACGCGAAAGGAACACTTCCAGAACAGGCGAAATACGTAGTCGCTGTCAGAAACCGGAGGGCTCGACGACAAGTGAATGGAGGTTGCTGCATGTGCCCGTAAGCGAACCTCATGCGTGGAGACAATACGGCATAAAGGTTCTTCGGCTTTGAGCACATCTGAAGGCATGTGGACGGGTTCTTCAGGGGTGGGATTGGGAGAAAGCAAGTAAAGGCGGAGTACAACCGCGGGGAAATCGATAAGAGCCGAATGTTCCGACAGGAAGTCATAGCCTAGTATAATGGCGTGAGGGCATCGCTCCAATACGGCATACAGAACGACAGTTTTGTGGCCACCAATGCGAATACGGGAAGCACACATCCCGGTGACGGCGGACGTCCCTCCATCGGCGACCTGTACGACACTGGGCACCGCCAGAGTGAGGGTGCAGGTGCGGGCGGTTCATCTTTACAATCAACCGCCGTGGATGTACAACCAAGAATTATTACCCCAGTGAAAAGTTTTCACGAAAGCCTCACATGGAATAGTCGCGTAAGTTCTACAGGCTCGGAGTTCCCAGAGGTATTTAGCTCAATTAACCGCAACAATTACATATTACCATGTAACATTTAGTTGTTGGTATATGAAGCTTCGCTTTTCCCAGAAATAATTATTGCCACCTAGTATGGGCATCAGCTACACAAACGAATCTACATAGTGCGCATAGATTTGCAAAAAAGTAATAAGAGTCCTTCAAAACATTCCTACATGTTCACAAAAACAACATTCGTCCGTTAAATATAGCTGAATGCCCATTGCAAAAATGTTTGATTACCTTTTGTGTAAAGCGGTTAAACAGGCGACGCCTACAAACTCCCCTTTCCCGAATCTGTAAAATTCCAAGAAAGCACCATAACATACAGAAGAAGGCATGTTCAACCCTTTCATGCCCAAACGTCAAAAGAACATACGGCCTGCAAACCCAACGAAACAATCTCCCAAGACTCTTTAACGAACTCAATGGCCAGAATATAACACTCCACGAAAGGAATTTCTGAAAACTCGGACAGTATTTTATAGGGTTCAACATAAGACATACATTGCCAAAAAGGACAAGTCTTTGCCATAGCGACTGCCTTGTATTGATTGCGATATATCATTCCTGCCGTAACTTTTTCACTCTTTTTGCACTGCATGGAGAATAATTTGAATGTATTATAGATTGTATAATATATAATAGTCTGTAAATGGTTAGTGTTATACCGACGTATGTCCAGTACTCATTACAGTATCTGTGTATGTACTGTATTGGTAGCTATTTCATGTTATTTGCATTTGCTTCCCTGCTTTTCAACATACAGGGTGAATTTGAGCGGCTGTAATGAGGTCCAGTATTTCAGGCCTTCAGCTCTGTCAAGCTGTCGATTTCTGAGAGCTTTTACTGCTCTCCCCTAGAGTCATGTAGTTTGTGCAAAATGCAGATAAAGACAAACAAGCAACATTACCTCGGCAAACAGTGAATCAGTGGCAGCTGCGGGAGAAACAGCCTGTATGGAGTAAACTGAAAATATTACAAAGTAAACTAATTGGCTAATTGTAAAACGTAAGAACATGAAAATGTCAAGTACGGCTGATCAGATTGGAGTATTTTAATTTAAATTCAAGTAAGACAGATAAGATTGAATATCCCGAGCTGTCGAAACTGAATTAGAGAAGTAAAAGGAACAACATTCGTGCATATTACATGGTAGTGATCCAGGAACGATGTAAATAGGGGGAAGCCTGAAAGCAACAAAGAGAAATCTAGCTATCGGCAAAGACAGGATGTACGCATTCAGACAGGAGCAGGGTAACATTACGCACAACTTGGACGTGATAATGAAGGTAGCAGAACGATTCTACACCCACCAGGCTGTGTGGCAGCGAAGTTGGGCCAAGGGAAACTACTGAAATTACAAGCTTACTTCAGGATGTCCTACTAGTAACTAAAGCAGAGGTAAGAAAGGCACTCAAAGGCATGAAAACAGGAAAAGCAGCAGGTGACGACGGCATAACCATGGATCTTTTGAACAAGGAAGAAGATATTGTACTGGAAAAGCTTGCTGTACTATTTTCGGAATGCTTTAAGACTCATAAATTGACGATAGTCTGGAAAAACGCCAACAATATTGTTATTCCCAACAAGGGCGGACCCAAGGACCTCAAGAATTACAAACCCACCATCTTACTCTCAGCTGCTTACAAGCTGCTTACTAAAGTTATAGTTAGCCTCAAAGGTGACAGCCTGGATTTCCAGCCCACTTTAGGAAAGCGTACTCAATCATCGATCCCATCCAAGTTGTCAATGAAGTGATAGAAAATCCGCAGAATATACTAAACCCCTTTACACGGCATTTACAGACTATGCGAAAAGCGTTTGAATCCGTACTGACCGCAGGAGTGCTAGAAGAACTAAAAGACCAGAGAATAGAAAAACTTAGGTAAGACTTCCAGAAAACATACATTTTTAGGCATTTTAAGCACTTTCTACGCATTTTTTTAAAGGCCTAGGCCTCCCTTAAGCCCAGAATTTCGGGTAGGAGAAATAGTGATATCTGGTTTATACCTAAATTTAATAACAATTATAAACTACTGTCACTTCAGGACTACTTGCCATACATTCTTGATAAATATAAATGAGTAACAAATTACAACCTTAAAGTCATAACATTCTATCCGCAGTATTTGAATAACAATATTCTCATTTAATGAACGTTGCGTTCTAAATGATCTTTAATATAGCTTGCTGCCAATGGTTCGAATTTGTGTAATTCTGTTTGCGGAATTGGTTGTTAAATTGCTCTTGAACTCGTATTTCCTGGTACCATTTATACTTACAACTTTGTGTTCGAGTGTAGTTTGTTGCTAGCGGTGTAATTATACATTTTCAGCTTCCTCGTTACTTGTGTGGTATCAAGGAAACTGTGAACATTTTCTCACATGGTCACTGCGTTGTTACAGGGTCACAGGCCTCTTCAAGCTGTGTTCACTCAGCTTTTAGCCTGGGAATCCCGGCAGGCAGAGTTTCTGTATTTATTTTGTGACAAATAACAATAATTGAATTGAATGCACGGGTAAGATAACCGTCCACATGCAAATCGATAAATTTCCGATCCGAAAGGCAGTAAGGCAGGGAGACGCCATCTCGCCAAATCAATTTACAGTATGCCTGAAGGGGTTTTTTAGAAAGCTTGACTGGTAAAAATGGCCGCGTATCTGCTGCTCTTGTTGCAAATGTTGACGAAAGACGATAGTTGACTGGCGCCTCTGCCAAGTAAATGCTTCCCGTCTCTTTCCCGCTCACCTATCATGCTGTTCCTCTGCCGTCTTGTTCCTCCCAAAATAACACGCTAGAGGTTGCTCAGATTAATTTAAATTTACCGCGTTCCACTGCTCCAAGTCGGGTGCCTCGATGCCAGCGCTGCCATACGACGGAGATGAGGGTGAATTCAGGCAGCCTACTGCAACGTTTATGTAACCACGTCACCCAACTCCACGAGCGTTCCAACGGAAATGTGGAACCCATCTAGTGGAACCTTTCTTTGATGTTGCCGTTTAATTTCTCAAATGCCGCCAGCAGCTATAATAGCACGAGCGACAGCGGGCGACGGGTTTCTGCAGTTGATGTAGTATTTCATTTGCTCTCGCATACACCAAGCATTCATTAATTTTTAATAAAGGGACACTAAAAATATCACCTATGTATTGATTTTCTGCCTTATAGTTGCTTAATGTCTTGTTCTTGTTCAACAATGTTGACAAGGATGAATATTGACACTGGACGTAGACGTTCAGATTTGGCTGTGGGTATTAAAGACTACTGCGCAGCTTCTGTTTGTCTTTAGCCGGGTGGCTGAATCAAGCCACAGACAGACAGACATTCAGACAGACCAAACTTTCTGCATTTAAGTAGTTCAAGAAAGACTATCATCTTTAAAAATAGAACTGACTATCATCTTTAAAAATAGCAACATGACGTTGGACTTTGAGGTCCACTATACGGTGGCATGCTGGCACTCAGGCTTGGCAGGCAGTTGTTAGGTGGTTACACTGTTGAAAACATTTTCACTTATTATTGCGAAGCTTTCAGCCTCCCACATGTGCCGTTTTCAGTCCACCCGAAAGGCACTGCAGGAAAGCGAACTTTCTCTGACGAGTGATGAACGTGGGGTAAGGGAAGAAAAATTAAACCTCTTCCGGAGGTCGGAATCGAACTTGGTCCGTTCTGATAAGAAGCCGACGTCTTTCCGATTGCGCCCTTCTGGCAGAGTCAAAGTAGTTTGGATTTGGATAGGGATAATTGGACGTGCAAAATAACGCAGAAAATGCACATCTCCTTCAAATCACGATGACGGTTGAATGCTAGGTAAAGCCATGGAATGCCCGCATTAGGAAAGCACTCCAGAGCAAAATCGAAGTGCAGTGAACGCTCCGATCGCTTTTGCAATGGTTCATTTGATGCCGGACTTAGTTCTAGCAAGCGTTGTTTTCACCTATTTATCGTGGTCCTTTCGACAGAGGGTTAGTTCATGTTTGATTCTGGCTGTGCTATTTAAACATTCAGATAGTCAGGGACCCCGCTGCAATAAATTCAAGCGCAGCGAGAGGTACAAGGAATGCGCTGGCAATGTAATATAGCCCCCTGATTACTTTGAAGAAGCTCGTTCTGTTGTACATTTTTCTGCTATCAGTAGCGGGTCTGGTGTGCGCACTCCCGACGAGGGAAATGCCGTGAAAGGTCTCAATTTCCGTTACGCATTTCTTGGCAAGCCGCTGCTCTGGCTCTGTGCACCAAATAAAATCTCTAGCCCAGGTGTAGCATCGCCAATACTAGAGAACGACTGCAAGCTTTCGCCTTGTTTTTAAGCGCGCAAGCGGTAACAATTGTGAGCATGCTTGCGAGGCCGAATCCGTCCAGCTACACCCGGAAAGCCTAGACTATGCCGCCATGATTTGTGGTGGTGATTTCCGCAATATAGATATCGGCCTACACTAATTATGCCTGTCAACAGAAGCCGGATTGTAGTACGCTTAGAAAAGGTCGTATTGTATATGTTGACTGCTGTGCGCTTACCCGAGCCAAGAGGATAGCCTGGATGCTAGAGACCCATCAGGTTTTAAAAGCGATGAGAAGGTATAAATTAGGATTCAAATGAAAACATGGAGTCTTGGTATATACCTTACAATTTAGGGGCACAACTAGTAGGATCTGAACAACCAATAGAGAAGTCATTGTAGAAAATTATTGCTTTTGGGCATGATTCCTCTCTGGGAGCGTCTATTTCGCGAAAGAAACTTCTGAGGACATGTTCAGAATTGGTTTAAGATGAGTTCTCAAGATATGTAGCACTTGAATAACAGTTCGCGCAAAGTACACCCATGCATACACTTGAGTGCCTGCCAAACACAAGTTTTTCACATTTTGGGTGCGCGTTCAACCTAGTGATAATCTCATGAGCTCTGAACAGATGTACTGGCGAGCCATCCAAGCTGAGGGTGGATGCAAAATTGTCGCCGGGGAGTTATGCAAGCTAGCGGTAATGTATTGAGTATATTTAAACGAGCTACAAATGTGTGTTGTCATCTTATGGTACCTAGACGAAATTTGAAACATTTTCCTTTCATTCCGCTCAGGGAGATTCGGGCGGCCCCGCTTTCCAGCGCGAAAACGGCTTGTCCACTCTGGTCAGCGTCTTGTCATTCGGCTGGGGATATGGCTGCCTTCCTGGTTTCTACCCGAAGGTATCAGCGTACATGCCATGGATTGCCAAGAACGTTGCTGAGCTGCGTTCTAATAGCTCGACTAAACCGGGTGCGTAATCTCACGTGCTTCAGAAAGAGATAGAGAAATAAACACTTTATTTTATGAAAAGATTTGGCAGGACCCAGTCCTAGCGAATAAATTTCCTGTCTGGAAGCGCACTTTTTGTGTATGTCGCAAATTCATACAAGCGTATAATACTCGCCTAGAGCAGTCTGTATCGATGTGTTACGTACACTAAAAATTGATTATTTGACAGGGGGTT
Source organism: Haemaphysalis longicornis (assembly GCA_013339765.2). Taxonomy (NCBI): domain Eukaryota; kingdom Metazoa; phylum Arthropoda; class Arachnida; order Ixodida; family Ixodidae; genus Haemaphysalis; species Haemaphysalis longicornis. The sequence goes on along the minus strand of JABSTR010000736.1, from coordinate 6,995 downwards.
CACACCAAAAAACACAATTTTTAAGGGCTAGGGGATAGCAACGTGTGAAAACCACCAAAAAAAGGCACCATCAAGAGAGAATTTACAAAAACAAAATGCCTTTTCAGATACGCGCTATCGGAAAGAGTGGGTAAAAATGAAAATAACAAATGACAGGGAGGTAAAAAACAACCAAAATGAGAATAAGTAAACAGGGTAATCCTGCAGCTTATAGTTTGTAACATTCTTTGTTGCGTGGCCAATGTGGTGGCATAATACTTTATTTTCCAATAAATGTTGTACTTGTTAACCAAGCTCACCACTTGCGTTATTTTTGGCATGAATCTGATCTAGATGCCAGCTTATCACGCCACTGTTCATGCAAAAGACTGCAGTCATACAGTCGAGATGACAGGACAGCCGACAGCGTAGGCGTCATTCAAACAGTTAGCACGAAAAACAACATACTTGAAGGGTAGCTCCCCGATTCATCATGCATATCAAAGCGAAACGAAACACGTGCTTAGCGTTACTTTCTGCAGAGTCCCTCAATGCCTTAATGGTCATGAAATTCGCCGCCACGCTATGGGAGAGCTTCGTACGCTGCCGCGCCGCGGCGCTGGTGTTGATCGGAGGGCAGCCGGGTGCGTGGTCAGAGCGTTTTTGGCAGGAAACGGACCACGGAGTAAGATAAAACAGGCGCTCGCCGCCGTATCAGCAGTGCGCTTTCGCTTTACGTGTCGTGGGCCGCTCAAATGGGCTTATCATTTCAGAGTGGCGAAAAAATTTCGTGCGAACGAGCATGCTGCTGCTGCGTTTCTGCCTGCCGGTCTGGCTACAAAGCAGCGGCGGTTGCCCGATGCCCTCCGATCTGCGGTGGCGCCAGTCGCGGCAGTCTTCCTGCCCGCACGAAACTTGGCCGGGAGTTTCACGACCAGAGAAGCAGTGAAGGGCTCTGCTTTCTGCTATGCCGCCATATCGTCTATTAGATGCGACGCTGAGAGGAGCATCTCTTGCCGGCGGCCCTGTCCTTCCTGCGTCGGCGTTGCCCGCGTCCGCACAGCTGCGTCTCTCCTCCGCTCACCCCCTCTCCTCTCGCCGTGATAGCGCGCCCTCTTCCCCAACATCTGTGGCGCCTGCAGTGCGGCGCGCTCTCTCACTCCGCCGGTGGGCGGCGCTGCGCGCGGCGCAAGCACGCTTTGCGCATGTGCAGCGCCCTCTCTCTCCGCGGTCTCCTCTCCTTCGGGCGCGCTGCGCATACAAGCGGAGTGCCGCGCTCCGGCCGGTCTCTCAGTCGACGGTCACCCGCGCTACTCTTGCTCTCTCTCTCTCTCTCTCTCGCATTACCCGACGATTGCTCACGCAATTCGAGTAATCGACCCAACGGAAACGCACAATGAAACTCCCTTCAGCGTCGCATCACACCAGGGTTCCCGCGAGGGGAGGCGGGCGTAATTTTTTTAAACCGTTCAGTCGGCAAGAAAAGCCGCTGCTAGTGTGGAGGAATAAACCTCATTGGCACAATAAGCCTTGGGAATGATTCGTTTTTGTTTTCTAACGATGAATGATGTGCGAGCTAGATGACCTATGACTCGAACCCAAGATTTTTGTGAGCACGGCTGGTGGCCGATGTGTCAAGGTTGAAAGCGTGGACTCCAAATATGCAAGCTCAGGAAAGTCCGTGATACGTTCAGCGCATCTAAATGGCTCTGAACGCGAAAGCGTTCCTTGCCAATTGAACGCAGCGAGTGCTTGTGGCAGTTATACGGTTTTATTAGTTATGGTTCCTCTGTGCGCGGTCACCAAAGCGCGTGTTTCAGTGCTGGTGGACACTACACTAACAGAAACCTGTAAAACTTTACATTCCATCTCATTGAGTGTGCGAGTAGTTGCTTCGCACTGCGGTGCCCTACAGGTGTTTCTACCCCTTCGAGCGAAGTATGTCTTATAGAATTCGCCGCAATCAGGTGTACGCAATTTCTTGGCTTCCAACGTCGCGCCGACAATGACGTCGGCTTTTAAAACAAAGCTTCATCGGAGCTGTCTAAGCTTGAATTCTATCTGTACCTGAAGTCCCCGAAAATTCAGCGCAGCAAAGTGGATACCAAAAAATTTATGAATCTCCACGAAGTGAATCATGATGAGTGGCCGTTCTTACCGTAAATCACCCTTACCGTAAGCCACTCTTACCGTAAATCGTACCGTAAATCACGTAAACCACCCTTACCGTAAATCGTTGTTACCGCAAATCACCAGTGCCTTGTCCATTGACGACGTGTATGTGCAGTATATCTAATTCTAATCCTATCAAATCCGATACAGGTCAATTTAATCCAATCCAATCCAACTCTAATCCAATTAAATACAATCCAATCCAATGCTCCTCACACATGCGCAACATTGTGTACACGGACGCCAAGGCACATGCCACGGAAAAAGCGAGGTCCTAAAGGGGTTCGCCCCTAATAATGTGCCAGGCTAGCCAGTGTCAGGGAAAGTGGCGCCGAAGAAAGGAGCTGACGAGCAGGTGTGTGGAATGCGCGTAGTGGCGCAAATGGTTGGTGGGTAGGGGTGCGTAAGGAATTTGCTGCGCCTAGTGATGACGTAAGCTCTAAATTGCAGCTGTCCTCCTAGTTGAGAGAGACGGTGTGCGCTCGGCGGCATCGCTGTCCAGTTGTCCGATAATATGGGAATTCTTAACAAGAGCCAATTCAAAGTTAGTGAAGACCACGAGCTCCGCTTATTACTCAGTATTCGCATCTTAGTTGAAGCTACCGAAGTTTCTTTTCTTGTGCGTAATAAAACTCCGGAGTGTATAATACATGGCAAATGAAGGGCGAACACGAATCAGAACGCGCGAACAGCGCGTGTTGTGTACGGGAGGGCGTACCCCAGCCGAGCTCCGTCGCCTCCGACATGCGTGTAGTAGCGTGGTGAAGCGAACAGCCAGCCAATGTCGTGGCCTTGAAGAAGGCCAGAAGCTGAAGGCAAACTTAACTTAATGGTGAGAGATGGGCCAAAGCCAGACGAGAACTATGCCCCGACGGGCGAGGGAACAGTACAGGATTCGAGCAGAGTGACAGCATTGATTCACTGCTCCAACAGGAATGAACTACAGCACTTAGGGGGTCGTATTTATACCCAAAGCGCTAACCGCTAAACAAGCGTTCCCTCCAGATTGTGCACACTACACCAACGGTACAGACACACGCAACGCTCTTTCCAGAGTTCGTTAGCAGTGGGTAGTCCGAGAGAGGGCAGAGAGGAGGTGTCCGCAACGTCTTCCGCGTCATTCGGAGAAGTTGAAGCATGCCTCGTCTGCCAACGCTGAAGTTTGAATCACGCAGAGAGAGAGGCGACAGCTATCCGGACTTTCTAAGACATGTAGCGTCGTGTTTGGATCCCTCGGCTGCAAGCGGGAGTCATCGACCGGGAGGCCTGGCTCAATTGCACTAGCCTTAACTCAACGGCCAGCCCCCGCAATCTTAATCTCTGATTCGAAGACGGTTGTTCAAAATTTCGCCCGGGGTCTAATAACCCCGCAGGCCCTCCAAATAATCTCGAAAAATCCACCCACCACCCCGACAGAACTGATCTGGACCCCAGCCCACACCGTTGTGGGGGGGTAATGAGGCGGCCCACGCTACTGCTCGAGAACTCACTATCCGGGCGGTCCCTAGCATCGTCCCATGACACGGTGCGAGATCGGCTCGAGATAGCCTCCTCTGCTATCACGACTTGGTTCTACACTACCGTCCCTCCCGCCGCGCGTTTCTCTCCGCTCATGTCAGCCTGAATAACTCCCAGGAACGCACGGGGCTGCTCTTGCAGAACGACACTCTTCCATGCCTTGCAGTGCTGCACCATACTCACTCCACACTATTTCCCTCTCCCAACTGCCCTTCCTGCGGTACTCTAGTCACCGTGTCGCACACAATGTGGGCGTGTCCTAATGATCTCTCCCATAGCATGTGACGAGCAGTGGGAGGGGGCGCTGGGTAGCTCAGATCCAGGGATCCAATTCTCCCTGGTGAACGGAGCCACCGCTGTCGCCGTCAGGCTCATGCCACCGGCCACCTTGCCCTCTTAACTGCCTTCTACAATAAAGTTTTCTCTCTCTCTCTCTCTTTCACTCTCTCCCAAAAAGCGCACGTATTGGAGGCTTCGCCTCACAGCCGAGAAGTGCGGCGCAAAGGACTGCGGTGGGCTGATTCGTAACAGCTTCTCCGATGGGGTTCCGAGATCCCGATGGATAAGGGTCTTCAACCATTGTCCGGACGGATGGTTTCGGACACAAGTGCTCGCCAGATGATCGACTCCAGACTTAGTCTGTACGACACCATGCTGGAGCATCACCGGGACGGTTACTGGACGAATAGTAGCCCGCCAAGAACGTCTCTGTTTGGTCAGGCAAGCAACAGAACACCACAGAAAGACACAACTGCATCACCCGCAAGTGCGGAGACAAATCCACACTGAAGCTCTACCAGGCATTTAGTTGCGATAAAATACGCGATAAACTAATAACTACACAAGCTATATTTTAGCCCCGCAGTACTTTATCCAAGCTCACAAAATTGAAAGGTTACACTTCGTGTGATTGGAAATGTCGCACACACAAAAAAGATGTAATCGTAAAGGGCGAAACCTACTCCAGGAAAAACAATGACATTGAGAAAGTCACGCGTCTACAAGCCACTTCTCACTCTGAGTGCTGTGATTCGAGCTCTTGTCATTGGCCTGAGCTTTCCCCTTTTTGAAAAGCACCTCAGATGCGCCCGTTCTCTGAAAGCTGCTGCGACTGCTCTAGAGGACATCGGCCTTTTTCCGAGATATATCTCGAGTGCGTTGAGAAAACTGCTGTAATTTCCACAGCTCAAACAAGGGGTGCGCTTTTGTTCCCGGCTGCTCCGAGGCCCGGCGCAAAGTGTGCGTATGGCGCTCCTACACGGCAGGCGCGCACTGGAAATCTTGAGGTACATTTTTGTTGCGCCGTCGGTAAGTGAACACCGAGGCGTGTTTTTGTTCTCTTTGCCGGCTGCCAAGGCTACACTAGGTTGGAACTGCCCGGTCTCTGAAGACGGCTCAATCCCAGGCGACACCGGAATCGCTGCGTGCTCGGTTGGCCGTTGCTCGACATCCAGTATCCCAGTTGGAGGTGGAACGCTAACGGCCCGCTTAGTTGGGGTGCCGTCGCTGCGCTTAGCTCCACCGTGAAAACCATTCAGTTTCTCGACTGCCGGATTTGCCCTAGCGTAGCTCTGTTCTGAACTTGCGCTCGGAGAAACACCTTCCGTTTCAAAGGACTCGTGTTGCGACCTTTCGCTACGATCACGGTTTAGGCTTTACAGCAGAACGGCGTTAGCTCGCGAACTGCGGGCGTTTGGGTCGGCAGCTATTTTCAATGCCTCCCGTGAACCAGAGAACGTGACGATGACACAACTCCGCTTTCAGCAGGGGCCTAACTCCCAGTGACTTACGCTGCCCTCTGTCGTGAGCCTCGGGAATTGTCCCATTTTTTTATCTCTCTGAGACTCGCCGTTCCTCTCACAGGTGGCGACACTATCCTTACTTGAGCCCTTCGCAGCGGGCTCAGCTGATTGTTTGCGCGGAAACGCTTCGAAAATGTGACCCTGTTCGCAGTAATAGCTGATCAGACCTGTTCGAGAATAGGTACCTGTATTCTAGAAGAAGTTGTGGGGATATCGCCGCCTGCGTGACAAGTTCACCAAACGGACGTGCGATGCTGACTTTAGCAATCGGCAGGCGCAAGTTCCGTGCTGCTACGGCCTGCTTCAACCAAACTCTGTCACGTCAGCTGATCTGGTTCAACGTGCGAAGGATGGACCATGGCTGCCGTCGCCGCGGAGTCGACAAGAACTCAATACGGTTTACCCTTGACCCACGAGCTCACGTACGTACGGCTCCAGAAACTGCCTGCTACCCTCACTCTGGTCTAGCACGTGAAAGACAAGCTTGCCCTTTTTTGCAACTCGCAGCGAAATGCCTCGTTTGGCCGAAGTTGTAACATGCAGCCGGTTTGCGCGCTTCAAAAGATTTCTTTTGGTGCCACTCTTCAGAGTCAGCGATCTTCTCTTTTTCGCGGCCAGTGGCACTATCCGACAAAACGACTTTGCTAGCTCTACCATCTTCCTTCGGAGCTCTGCCTTTTGGCCCTGACTTATCAGGCCTCGTCCTGAACTCTTTTTGGCCGTCTTTCGGCCTCTGCGCACCTCGACGTGCGACGAACTCGTCGGCTGGCTGAGGTGCATGATCCACAGTATTTACCCCTTGCCTATCTTGCACTCAAAGTCTCAGGTTTTCTGGTAGACGGCGGTAAAACTGATCGAGACGGAAGCACTCAACTACCTTGTCGTGCTCTCCGAAAGCCTTTGCCTCTTTGAACCACTCTTGCATGCTAGCCCTCAGCTTATAGGCGAACTCCGAGTCGACTCGCCCTTAGCTTTCTTGGCTCTACGGAATTTATGGCGAAACGCCTCTGCCGACCACCTGTAGTTACGCAGGAGTCTCGACTTGACTTTCTCGTAGTCGTCCACCTCCGCCTTTGGCAAGTGGGCCATCACGTCGGATACCTCACCTGGCGAAATCGTAAGCAGCTTTTGCGGCCTTGAGTCTCGGGTAAACTGCTCCATCTCGCACGTACGCTCGAAAGTGACCAAAAAAAAGACCAATGTCTTCTTCTACCTGGTAGGGTCGCATTAGGTCACTCATTGGCAACGTAGGTCACTCAGTCGCAGCTGAATGCGCGCTTAGCGCGCTGCTGTCACTCGCACACCTAGATCGAGATGCCTCGATGTCTAGACGCTTCATTTCCAGCTCATGCTGTCACTCGAGTTGACGTTTCTGTTTCTGCCTCTCGAGCTGCTCACGTTAGCGCTCAGCCTCTGAAGCTTGACGCTTCGCAGTCTCCCTGTCATTGATCACACTCAATGCGTTCTGAGAGCTCATCATCGTCAGCCCCAACAGCGAGTATAGCCTGTATAAGCTCTGGCTTT